>BGPR01006136.1:0-83965 GCA_013235015.1 Araneus ventricosus | reverse complement strand
AACATTCACTTTAAAGCCACCGCACTGCCATCGCGTGTTATTTAGCACTGAGTTATTCACCGCAGCAATTCTTACCTCAGTGTTGCTGTAAGAAAGGCTTCTGCGAGCAGTCGAAATGTGATGTTCCATTCATGGCACATAGTCCCATTTTATTACTGAGTGACGCTCTTTGTCTCTTTCCTGAACAAGAACTGGCATGTGCTCGGGGTGTTGAGGGGATCCACAACAAGGCTTCATGATTCACTTCAACAAGTGCAACAATTTTTTCTTGTAAGAGGGATTCACCATCCACTGATGTAAATTGAATCTTCTGTAAGGATTATATCTGGTGCAACCATAATCTTGGTAAATTAAACACTTGCCCCGTCATTTTTTATCCAATGTAGTTAAAAAAAATCTCTGAATCTCCTTTAAAATTAAAGTAAAACTGCAGTAAGAGGCCACATTTGTCCTAAATATATGGGTAAACCTAGTTCTAAATTATCACAGGACGAACCTAGAGCCAAAACACAACTGAGAAAACTACTCATGCAGCTCCAATGTTGTGCCGATTCTCAAAGCATTTAGCATTCATCGACTAATGATTTGTCATTCAAGAAGGATCTGATACAGCAAACGATGCCTGCAACTATGGGCATGATCTGTTTGTTGTTTACCAAAATTCTGGCTGATATTTTTTTATTTCATCTTATATATACCTTTACTTGATTCTTTTTATAATGGCTGAGCACATAAATGTGTATATATAGTGATTAAGATAAATATTTTACCAAATAAAGCAGAATGGTTGTTTTTTACTTTCTGAGTGTGCACGAATGTAAGTGTATAATGGCATTGTAATAATAAAAAAACTATCTGTTATTTTGATGAATCTCTTTTTGTGACCTTCTGCAATAAAGAAAAAATATTTTAAATTAAAATACAGTGTTTTCTCTGTATACGAGTAACTCAAAAATGGTTTAACTAGATGATGAAAATTGAAATATTGAAAATGTAGACTCGTAAACAGGTAACCCTTCAAATAAAGTTCATTTGTCCGCCTGTGTGTATAATGATCACAAGATATAATCAAAATATAGCAAGTTAATGATGGAAGAGAGTTTACTGCAAGGACTGTCACTTAACTGTGAAATGGCATTGCTCACCTGGTCTCATGTGTGTGAAGGTATAAATAAAAACAAACCAGATAAATTCTTGTATGTGGTTCTGACATCATACTATAGATTCAGCGACTTGACCAAGTCGAATTGTTGGGAAAGAGATCCCAAATGGCTCTGACGTTCTCTTCACCAGGATGAACCATCCTTAAATGCACCATATTACAAAATGTACAGAAAGCTGAAAGGGAAAAGCACTGTCAGAAATCCCAATGTATACTGATATGTCTTTCTTACCATAAGACGAAGCTAACCTTAAATACCCATATATTATGAAATACAAGAAAGTTGAAAAGGAAAGATCATTGTGAAAGAAAATGCATATCATGATGTTCTTCACTATAAGATGAAACTAACTTAAATGCAACTATAATATTATGAAAATGTACAAGAAAGTTGAAAGGGAAAGCACTGTCAGAAAGAGATCCCAAATGCATACTCGATGTTCTTCACTATAAGATGAAACTAATCCCTAAATGCACCATATTATGAAAATGTACAAGAAAGTTGAAAGGGAAAGCACTGTCAGAAAGAGATCCCAAATGCATACTCGATGTTCTCACTATGGGTGAAGTTTAATCCTAAAATGCACCATTATGAAAATGTACAGAAAGTTGGAGAAAGGGAAAGCACTGTCAGAAAGAGATCCTAAATGTACATATCGATGTTCTTCACTATAAGATGAAAAGCTTGAACCTAAATGCACCAGTATTATGAAAACAAGAAAGTTGAAAGGGAAAAGCACTGTCAGAGATCCCAAATGCATACTGATACCCTTCACTATAAGATGAAACTAATCCCCAATGTAACCATTATGAAAATGTACAAGAAAAAGTTGAAAAGGGAAAGCACTGTCAGTAGATCCCAAATGCATAACAATTGATGTTCTTCACTATAAGACAGAAGTTAATCCCCAAATGCAATTCATATTATGGAAAATGCACAAGAAAAGGAAAGCACCTTGACTAGTATTGTAATAAAGGGGATCGTTCACGGTCATCATGAGCTTCCAGCATAAAATTAATGAAATTATAAACCTTGAAGCTTCGTTAAATTTGAATCATATTTAAGTTAATATGTGTATGATACCATTGCCACATCGCTGTAGTCCTGAGAAGTCCCATCTTACGCGTAGTAAATACATAAAATTTTTCCTTGAATTAAAAAAAAAATTATAAAACACGCAAGAGTACTTTATTTTCAACAAATTTCTTTAGAAGTTACGTAAATAGGTACCATTGGGGAATTTATTGTTCCATTCTGTTTCTGTGTTTTACCGAAATGATCTGGTATTCAAGTACTTATAAGAATGATAAATCTTTTATTTTAATATCTTTGTTAACTAAAATTTTGAAGCATTTTGTTTAAATTTCATGCTTCTTCGAAATATATTTAACGTACTGTGTTATCATTGATTCTTCTCGACGATATCCACCTGTATTTTCTAAGATCCCTTATTATCGAAAGTATTTTCAGCTGAAACCTATCAGCTTCAGAATGTGTCCATTTCTTCTCTTTTAGTGCTTTTCTTGCTTGTATCTAGTAAATCACCGGTCAGGTTTTGTAATTCCAGCTGTATTTGCAGTGCTGCACCATTGAATACGTTCTGATGACATATTCTCCCATTTACGCTTCCGCTTATAAGAATGCAAGAAATTGAAAACGAAAACACACTGCTTTAGCATTACTGACATTTGAATGACTTCCGCACAGAAAAAAAGAACTTTATCTTTATTTGATTTTTCTTTTTGCGAAGATGCTAGATGAAGACATATACTGACTAGAATATGCCTCAAATACATTCTATAAAGTTGTATTAACGCTGGAACTCATACCATCAAACTTGAAGATTTGATATATATTTTTGCCATGTGTGGAATAGGCTCTGGTGCAGGAATTGATGATTATTTTTGTAACACATGTTACCAGACACCGCCGGGTTTTCTATGAACAGCTTGAGAATATCAGCGTTTTAGCTATGTGAATATGAATTATTATATACTTTTCCTTAGGGTATTTGTATATATACGTCTAAGCATCTCGGCAAAGTCGACAAAGACTAGGTAGTAAAATATGAAAAAGGTCATGATATGTATGGCTACATTTAAAGACGTATGTTCTTCAAAATATGAACAAGATTGAAAATAAGAGTGCTACTAAAAAATCTTTTGTCTAAAATACGTAAAAGAAAATGAAAGTTATACTTATCATAGAAGCCTTTCTTATTACAGAAAAACAAAATAGCAAATATTCGTTACATCAAGGAAGGAAATAATTTTATTTGAATTGCACTTAATTTTATTCTCATAAAACTGATCTGACGATTGATTTCCAAACTTGCTGAGCCGATTACTTGCATTCTATAGAATGCCCAGGGAACAGTCAAATGTTAATCGCTCTAAACATTGTTCGTTAGTTTTTTGCAATTCATAAAATGCCCAGGGTATCCTATGGAATGCCGGTTTCATCAGTTGTTTGTAACATATGTATATAAAAAGAGTAAAACTCTGAATTTCTTCGATATAGTTCACAATGCGAACAATTTACAAAAATTGTACAGGTTTTAAAATATTCTTTTTTATTACTGTATCAAATAGTAGACTTATAAAAAAAAATCTAACTATTACTACCTTTTTGATTCTAATTTATAATTCATTATTAAAAAATATTATGGGACAGTTTTTTTTATCAAAATCACTACTATGCCACTGGTTGAATTGAAAACTTAATTAAATTAAAGACTAATTCAATTGATAATTAAGTAATATTAAATGGTTTATTATTGCCGAGAAGACATTAAGTGTACACATTTCCCCAAACCTTCTATGTTATATGAAATGAGTGAAACGATTACAAAATTTCACTTAATCCTTTCAAATTCACTAGCATGTTTCATACCACAAACTGATTTCAAAAAATGAGTATTAGAAATGAGTTTGATCATAATATAAAGGGAAAAAAATTAGCATTTTCAAGAAATGTGGTTTCATATAGAAATAAATGAACGACAACGGGCTGCTTTTTCCTCCTGAATAAGTTCTCTCATCGAAATGTGCACTTCAATTATGTATTTAATTTATAAGTATATTTGAGTATTCAGATATTCAACTTTCATAAAATTCAATATTATTTTGAAGATTAAATTTAAAAAAATATCAATTTGTGTAAGAAGTCTACTATTTTGTTTCTTAGAGACGAAAGTAAATTAGCTCTTGCATGCTGATATCTTTGTAGAATTTATTGAATTGGAATTCTTTATATAAGTTATTCTATATGTCTCATTCTTAAGTTAAGAAAGAAAATGATTTTGCTGTTTCGCTCATGAGAAAAATGCTCAATGTGTGGTTTCACAGGAAACCAACGTAATGCTAAGCCAATAAACATGAAAGAAGTCAAGTTAATAAAGTAACCATCGAATTTATTAAAAATCTGTCTATATTTAACTGATAAATAAAATGTGATGCTAAGGTTCTGAAAAAATTGACCGGAAATTATTTTACATGGAACAGAAATATTGCAAAATAGCCAACCAAATACTTTTTTTGAAATGACTGTAAGAGCAAACAATGCTGGCATTATTCATAACGTGTCTATAATCCAATGTACTTTCGTCGTACACTTTATTTAACGAAAAAAACTGACGTGTCGTTGATCTTTTTTTTCCCTTCTTAGAATCTGAACTTGTCTTAAGATAGTGTGTGTCACTGCGTTATTTCTTTCTAGTGACGTTGGAATGACCCTGCTGTAGATCTCCCTTCGAAGGTTACTCATTATATTAGGATCAACAGGTGACCTCTGTTAGTTCCGCAAGCTTGGTTCTACTGAAATGCTGCCAGTACTTAGGAAGGCCGAGGGCTATTTTGTGTGGAGTCGGTTTCTCTTCTATACCTTCTTGAATCTTGTTTGTGTTATTTAAAAAATCATGTCCATCCATGACGCTTACTTCCTGCGTTGTTAGGGTTATTATATTCAAATGGAATAAACTGTATTAAGCTTGATGATTATTGAGTTGATTTGTTTATGTGCTACTCTCTAGTTTGGGTGATATGTTACTAATGATTTGCTCAATTATGATTTTTTTCTATTTACTTTTAAAATGGAAATGAAATATTAAGTACCTAATTTACTGTCCTGATTTTCTTAGAACACTATCTTTATTTTGAAATTATGAATCATGGAGGAATTATTTTGTATTTGTATTTTCGAAGAATTGTTTTAGTTCTGGTCTGCCACTAATCATTGTCTTATTTTTTTATATTGAATTATTTTAATTTATACCAGAAAATTTGAATGAAAAGCTACGGCTGTCTGTTTGAATAAATGTGTTTTTTTTTTTTCCTCCGAATTAAAAGACTTCCTGATTAGATATCTAAAGTTAATTAATCATTTCATTTGTGTATAGTTCTAGCAAAAAAAATTATTACACTCTCTAAACTCTTCATCCTCTCAGCAACAGTAATTTTAACTAAAGATATCTTGCTCCAAAAAAATTCATAGATTCTTTCGTTGTTTAATTTGAAATATTTTGCTGATATACCCACCGCTCTGGGATGAGCCGCTGGTTATTTAGTTTTACATTAAACATTTTGCCGTTATGCCCGACGCTCTATTGGTATGAAAATATTTGCTTTAATTGGTATCACGCTACATCTTTGGTTGTTTATATAACACAATAACTCTTATGGTCTGTAATTTTATTTTAATTAAATTGAGAATATTAATACACCAAATAATTTTAAATCTCAAATGGGAAAGACGAAAGTCTGGAAACAAATGAAAACGCTAAATTTTTTTCCGCATCATTAATTACTTTAAAGAATTATAAAATTTATTATCAAGTGCCATGCCGGAGATACTTTATCGTGCAACTTAATATTGCATTATATCGTATTGAGCCATAAAATAGTCAAAAACTTCTATTATGTAATCTACTTATTAAGCCATACAAAAAAAAAAGATTATATAAATAAATATCAAATATAAATTTATAAAAAAGAATTATATAAGTAATAAATACCTCATGGACAATATAAGTATTTCCGTATACGCGTGTCTGCTGGAGGGTTAGCTATTATGAATGGTAAATTGACTCAACAATAAAATGATATAAAATAATTCATACGGCCTTCATTCTTAGAGGACAATACTAAAAAAGTAAAAAAATCTTTCATATATACGGAAAATGCCACTTTTTTAATTAATAAAAAAAAATTAACTATTTAACTAACTAAAATTTTAAAGAAAATGTTCTGGCAGCGTTCAACCATTTACGGAATGTTCTGCCATATATATTATAAATCATAGTAGCTTCTTAAAATCGTGACTGTTGAATGAAAACTCTACTTTCACCATTATTACGTAGTTTGAAATACAACCCTCCCATAATAATAGTGAAAAGTGAATATTTAAAACGGGAATTATTGGCAAACGTAGCTGTGTTATGTTTGTAAAGTAAAATTGCGAATCCTTTCAACTTAAAATCGATACTTCTGGGACATCTGGCTATTTGTTCTGGTCACATCTTCTTGTTTTAGTTAACCTACTATTACTAATTAAATCTATTTTCTAATCTCATCCGCTGAAATTAATTACAATACAATTATTAATTATTAAGAGTATTTCCATTATAAAAGTAAGATGAAAAGAGTTTCAGCAACGATCGAGTTGCGATTGTCCAGTTCATTAAGCTCAAGTATATAGAAAGCAAAGCTTTCAAACTAACTCTACTACAAGTTTAAAATGCAGTAACGAAATTATTAAAAAAATCCAGAAACTATCCGAACACCCAAAACAAAAAATTAGGAGTAATATTTGTAATTTATTGTTTAACTTAATCTAAAGGTTTCTTTTGATAATAAATGTTGCGTTTTATTTATCTCTTTTACCATTATTATGGATAAATTAAATTCCTCAACTGCTATTATTATTAAGGGAATATATAATTGTTAGTCATTATTAGCTAAAACCACCAAATGTCTGTCTAACCACTGATGGAAAATATTAGTTAGTGTAATTATATAGACAAAAAAAAGAGCCAAGGAACTTTTTTTTTGTATCTACCTGTGATGAAATATGTTAAGGATTCAAACACTGCACTCCATTCTAACTTTTATAAAGATTTAAAAGAAGTTTCATTAATTATTCATGATTCCACGAAGCTGTTCCTGTGTCTGACGGATTGGTCGTAAGTCTAATACTTTATGAGGAACTCGCAATAAGCCTGAAGTTTTGCACGCCATACCCTGGAGACAGAAATAGTAAGGAAAAATGATTGGCTATAGAATCTCATGATTGTATTCCTAGCGAAGGCCAAAGGTGTGTCTCTCCTAAAAACGAATCCACTGCCCAACAATGCGCCCTACCCACAAAAAATGTCAAGGTCATGGCAAGACGGCGTGCAAGTGCATATTGTGATCGGGTTAATAAGTTCTTCAGTGAAGAAACAGATTGCCGTTACTCAAACTAAGGTCAAAGTCAGGGAGACTGTGGCTCCTGTGGAGAACAAACATCGTCATTTGCTCTGTCAGTATTAGAAGTAATGTGTATCTAATAGAGGTCCGACCTCACTGATCGTTTCTAGGAATGGGCTAATGTCACCGCGTCGGATTATTCTCAAATTGCACCAGAGCTGCTACAGACAGTTGAAATAAAATAGAAAATTAGGTCTTCAATTCTTTGAAATTATTTATAATATATGCGAACTTATTACGTATATTGTGAGATGGCCAGATTATTTAGGAAGTCTTGAGATAAATTGATAGCTGTGTGTTATAAAATGTAGTCAAAACTCGAGCGAATACTCGTTCTATCCATGTATTATTACTATGGGTATCGGTTTCATTTTCTCTACTAAAGTATGAAACTAGTGCGGCGTTTTATTGAATGTGATACGATTTTTTCTGAATCTTAAACGTCTCTGCAAACAACAGATTGTTCTATGGTTGATCTACGTTGAATAATTTCAATAAGTAGTTTCGAATTTCTTTATTAAAGATAGCTTTTTTTAATAATAAGATCTTTTCAATGTCTGTTTGGTTTCCTTTATTTTTGTAAGGTTACAATATATTTACTAATTAGCTATATAACTATAACAAAATTATCTGTTGTTATATGCATTTAATTTAAGTATCTGTTGAAGCTACACGAAGGCTAATCAGATATATTTTGAAACTGTAGTCGATGAAAAGGCCTACAACCCAGACGGGTACACCTCAAACCACATCAGCGGGAGATCGTTCGACTTCGACTGATTTAATATGCGACCAGCCGTATACATGGCAGTTTTCCGTGGATTAATATGTCCCTGGAATTCGTTCAATCCGTGATCTTTAGCGATCAAGAAACGAAGACTCAATACGAGGTCACTCGTCCTTACTTATAAGTGAACAATGAAAATAAGGACTTTACTTATCCTTTAAAATATTTACTAAAATTAATTTAATATATGAATCAACTTTTCAGCTTTAAATTTTAGAAGTTTTAAAGTATTATAAATCTCATTATTTATTTGTGTACTCAATTAATTATCTTACGATATTGTGGTTCTTTCTTTTTTTCATAACTCGAATGCTTTAAAGTACATCTGTAATTTTTTCATTACTTCAGAAGTATGAATAACTTGATGTTCCCTTTCACGCAATAGGTATATAGTTATAACAGCTTGTCCTGATAGATAACCCTCCTCATTATAGCTATTTACTTTTAGTAATCATAACTGTCACTCTTTCCTTTCTTCTGGTGCACAAAACCAGTTCAGGTACAGATAAACCCACGTCTTGAACCGAGAATCTTTAGCTTATAGTATGGTCTACAGCCTAAACTAGTAAGTTAATCTGTTACGCCACCTTGTTAAAACGCACATCTATATCATCACATTCTGTAGTGGGCTGTGATTTTTTTTGAAGCGAGGACTTTAGAGAGACGCCCAGTTAGTGATATTAAAGAAAGAAGATAAATATGTCCTGGGCTGTTTACGAATGAAATAAAAAAAACTCTGTTCGGGACCCGAGGTGTCTGGAAAACGAGCCGCGCCTAAAGTCTAACGGTGCATGTGCAGGTAGGGCAGATATTATTGTTAGGGTCATATTATCGTTCTTTTACCTTTTGTGGTGGACGCCCACCACCGTAAACCAGTGACTGATGTTTGTTCAAGAGACGTCCGTGTCTCCTCTTTCTTTTTTCCGTCGCCGCATTTAAGGAGACATCTGAATGATCCCGTTTGCTGCTTTCGTCAAATGTTGTCAGACAGACTGATGGATCTGGAGTGAATGCATTGGGTAAACAGTGGGGTTAAATTGATTTTCTCTCTTTTCACCCTTTTAAATGTTGAAGAGGAAGTTGGTTGAAGTTGAAGTTGGTTTTATATTTTGAAAGGGATGGTAAATAACGGGGAGAAAGTGAAAAGGGTTTTGAACTTTCATTTATATATTTAAAAGATTAAATTCTTTTCAGTCATACGTCAGTAGTTTTCACGTACCTAATGACAAATCGTACACTTTTTGATAAGATTTTCATTGGATTTGTCAGTTTTGAAGTTCACCCGTATCAAAACCTCTCTGAATCATGTAATTAAGATTGCTAGGTTAGGTTAGGTTAGGTTAGGTTATATTAACGTCCCGTTTTGAAGCAACACGAGGGCTATTTAGGGACGGACCTCGTAATTTTGAACCGCGGTCAGATGACGAGGACGACAAATTAAGATTGTTAATTTTGGTAAATCGGAACTTTCTTATTCTAATGCCATACTTCGGTCTGCTCAAAGAATTTGAGCAGAACTCGTGAAATCATTGATTGTGTGTCCTGTTTGGGTGAATCGCAAAGAATAAGAATAGTCTGTATTGATTTTAAAGAAAATATTTTCCAAAATCATTTTGAAGTTATTTTTGGAAATTTCTTTGACCTTATGCTCGCTTTTCAATGGAAGCTCATTACAGAATAAAGGTAGATAGTGAGATGTAATTATATGTAATCAAATGGTTTTTATTAATATTAAGATGTTTTTCATTAACATTAAGAAGTTTTTTTCTGATTTTCTGACGCTTTTTATTATTATTTTTTCTGATCCAAAATTTGTTAAGATTTAGAGAATCATATCAGAAAGCCAACAACCGAGAGAGAAAAAGCAAAGGGGAAAAATTGCTTCACATTAAGCTTTTTCTTGACACCAGTATAAATTTATTAAGCCATGCGAAGATATAATAATACAGATCAATACCTATACAGTTTCTATTTAAAAAAGTGACTATAAAAAGTACATAGGATTTATTTGGTAGAATAGTATTTTATGTCTGAAAAAATATCAAAGAATCATTTGACAGAAGTAGGACGAGCCTCAGAAATTGATGAATCATTTCGCAGAAAAAATTAATATTTCAAGCTCTTTTGGACGGAAACCACTTTTATTAGTACAGAAAATAAATGATTTTGTGAGAATAACTCAAATTCTTACAAGTAGAAAAAAATTTTCGATTCAATTGTGGTAGAAAGAGGTGAAAACATGTAATGACGTACAAGTGAAAACTTACGTTTTCTATTACATACCAGAGTGTACTGTTTACAATGTTTGGCTGCATTATCTTTGAGGAGTGGAAATCACAATATTTTGCCAATTCTTTTGATTGTATTAACAATGACTTTTAAGACTTCTAATAAATGAATAATTTCGCATTCTAAAATATGGAAATTGTGAAACATCGAACTTTACATATGTATAACATGATATAAAAACATTTCTAAGAAAGAAATGATCTAACGTCCTGTTTCAAACTATATTGAAGCTTTCATCATTTGCTCTTCTTATACTTGCATGTTAATCATTTTTACAATTGCCTGCCATTTTTGCATTCGAGGTCTCAGGGGTCATTGTATGTCAGATAATAGCCCTGAAGAATATCGCCATGCTCTCCCAAATCATGCTGGGGCATCACGTATCAACAGGAGGATTCATCATGTGGCAGTTTGGCTCGTCCATCACTGTCCACGACACTTTCATTACCTGCACTCGCCAACGAAAGGGATATTACCCTGCAAGAAGATTATATGCATAGATTGCAAATTCGACTGCGGGGCGATTGAGAAGCATTCATCTTCTGGAGCGAGACTAGTGGAGGAACTGCGAATACTTCCATTTTTTTTGTCTGCTTTTTGAGAAAATAGTAGCGATTTCCTTGGAAAAAATTGTACTAACAGAAACTTTGTTCATAAAACGGTTTATGAATGTATGAGGATGAGCATTTATGTTTATTCGAATTACAGGATGTGGGGTTACAATGTAGTAATTGATTTATCACCACACTTTTATTTAACTTGATTTATCTTTTTTGTAATTTTGCTATATTTCTGTTCATATCGAATAATTTTTCCCCGATCTAAATGTATAAGAACAAGTATTTATATTAGTTTGAATTACAGGATGTGGGGTTACGATGTAATAATTGATTTATCACACACTTTTATTTAACTTGATTTATCTTTTTTGTTTGCTATATTTCTGTTCATATAGAATAATTTTTCCTCGATCTAAATGTATAAGAACAAGCATTTATATTAGTTTGAATTACAGGATGTGGGGTTACGATGTAATAATTGATTTATCACACATTTTTATTTAACTTGATTTATCTTTTTTGTAATTTTGCTATATTTCTGTTCATATAGAATAATTTTTTTCGATCTAAATGTATAAGAACAAGCATTTATATTAGTTTCAATTACAGGATGTGGGGTTACGATGTAATAATTGATTTATCACTATTTTTATTTAACTTGATTATCTTTTTGTAATTTTGCTATATTTCTGTTCATATAGAATACTTCGATCTAAATGTATAAGAACAAGATTTATATTAGTTTGAATTACAGGATGTGGGGTTAATGATGTAATAATTGATTTATCACAATACTTTTATTTAACTTGATTTATCTTTTTTGTAATTTTGCTATATTTCTGTTCATATAGAATAATTTTTTCGATCTAAATGTAAGAACAAGCATTTATATTAGTTTGAATTACAGGATTAGATGTAATAATTGATTTATCACACATTTTTATTTAACTTGATTTATCTTTTTTGTAATTTTGCTATATTTCTGTTCATATAGAATAATTTTTTTCGTTCTAAATGTATAAGAACAAGCATTTATATTAGTTTGAATTACAGGATGTGGGGTTACGATGTAATAATTGATTTATCACACACTTTTATTTAACCTGATTTATCTTTTTGTAATTTTGCTATATTTCTGTTCATATCGAATAATTTTTTTCGATCTAAATGTATAAGAACAATTTTTTATATTAGTTTGAATTACAGGATGTGGGGTTACGATGTTATAATTGATTTATTACACACTTTCATTTAACTTGTTTCATGTTTTTTTGTAATTTAAAAATATTTCCGTTCATATAGAATAGTTTTTACGATCGAATTTTTTTTTCACACAGAATACCACGTTTGTTTGTCTTTAACTAAATGCTAAATATGAAATAATTTCTGACAAATTTGATATTTATACATTTTTATTTAACTTGGCTTCCTTCATATTTGTAACTTGTAATCGATTTTTCACCCACTTCCAGATTTATTAGAATTCTGAAATTTTTTACAGTGTCTGTTCCCGATGCAAATACAATATTTTAATATTTTCAGAACTTAATTATCTGGTGATTGACCAATTTTAATTATATTTTGATTTCATGACGAAAAGGCCATGTGGTTGCGAATTTGAGAAAAAATAATTACTACAGGGTGCGTAGCGTCATGAAAAGTGCTTAAAAAGTGCTTAAATTTGAAAACAATTTTTAAGCACCTTAAAAGTGCTTAATTTTGAAAAAACGGTCCTTAAAAAGTGCTTTATTTTCTCGAGAAGTGCAAAGAAATTTTTGTTTTGTTTTGTTTCCCCAGACGTTGAATATGATATCGAAAGCATAGTCATAAAGCTTTGTTTACTGTATGTATCTAGAAGGAAAACTGACGAAAGGGAAGGAATCCTGGATGAGATAGATCCAGGGGTGTCAAAACATGTTAAGATAATGCTTATTGTCTAGTCAACGGAGGCCCAAAACGGGGATGAAAAAAAAACATTAAATCATATTTTGAAAATTGGTACACATGTTCGTGAGGGACTCTCCTAATGATCATACTAAAAGTCCCTGGTCCTGGGGGGGGGGCCGCGCCACCGTATTGGATTTCGGCCCCCTTCTTCAGTTTTTCTTGAATATCTCGAAAACTCTTGTTTTCAAATTACAATTGGTTTAACAAATTAAAGAGCTTGAAATTCCTTATGAATACATGCTTATATTTTTCTTCTAGCTTGTATAGTTTCTGAGATAATGGGTCTCAAAGTTTGCCGCCATCTTGGATTTCATCCCTCTTTTTTAATTTTTCTTGAATATCTCGGAAACTATTCAATTTTCAAATCCTATTTGCTTCAAAGAATTAAAGAGCGTTACAATTACCTACATATGCATGCTTTTGTTTTTCTTCTAGTTTTAATAGTTTTGGAACTTGTCTCAAAGTGGATGGATTTGTAACAAAATCTTATTTGATAGTACATTCAGCGAAGGGTTGTGAAAAAAAAAACCATTAAATCTTATAATTTTGAAAATTACACATGTTTGTGAGGGGCTTCTGTTGAACATACTAAAAGCCCCCGGTCCTGGGGGGTGCGGCTTGCGCCGCCATCTTGGATTTCATCCCCCTTTCTTTAAAGTTTTTCTTTAATATATCGAAAACTATTCAGTTTTAAAATTACAATTGGTTTAACAAATTAAAGAGCGTGAAATTCCCTACGAATACATACATTTATTATTCTTCTACCTATAATAGTAATAATAGTAATATAATATATATAGTTTCAGAGATAATGGATCTCAAAGTTTGCCGCCATCTTCAATTTCATCCCCCTTTTTCTGTCTTTTTTTGAATTTCTCAAAAACTATTCAATTTTCAATTACATGTAATACAACAAATTAATGATCGTAAAATTCTCTACAAATATATGCTTTTAATTTTCTTTTAGTTTTAATAGTTTCCGAGATATTTAAGAAGAACTTTAAAAGGGGGAATGAAATCCAAAGATGGTAGCAAACTTTGAAGTCCGTTATCTCGGCAACTATTAAAACGAGAACAAAAATAAAAGCACTCTTTTGTAGGGAATTTTACGTACTTTAATTCGTTGTATCACGTGTGATTTGAAAACTAAATAATTTTCGAGATATTCAAGAAAAACTGAGAAAAAGGGGATAAAATCCAAGATGGTGGCAAAATTTGAGACCCATTATCTCGGAAACTATTAAAGCTAGAAGAAAAATAAAAGCATATTTTTGTAGGGAATTTTACTCTCTTTAATTCGTTAAATCACTCAGGGCCAAGGTCTTTTGTACGTTCATCAGAAGACCATCACGAACATGTTTACCAATTTTCAAAACTATATGTCTTAATGTTTTTTTTCAAACCCTTCATTGACTGGACTATTAATGACCTTTTTTCATGCTCCCTCTTACTTCAACAATGGGTAGCGTTGTATATTGAAATACTGGAATAATTATCCCGAAGGGGCAAATTAACTGGTAATATGTTAATTTTAAAAAAATGTTGAAAAGGGTAACAGATTTTTATTGTTAATCTTAGGAAAGTTGATTTAATTTTTGATAATGACAATTTGCATTATCATTTTTAATTTTTTTTGTAAAATGAAAAATACATCCTTTATTTTACAATAGAAGACGTTGTGCAAATGCAGAAATAAATATTAAAATTTAAAAAATATATATTTTTAAATTTTCAATAAAAACTATGCACTATTATAAAACATAAATCATCCTATGCTTAGAAAATACGTGCGTCGACGTATGCATGCACGTACAAAGGTGCTTAATTTTTTTGGCTAAGGTGCTTAAAAAGTCCTTAAAAGTGCTTAATTTTTGCAGAAATTTCTCACTACGCACCCTGTACTAGATTCACAGTATTTGTTATAATGAACTATGAAGCGTATTAAAGACTAAAAAGTAATAAAATATCTTTTTTAAACAATTTTTTTATCAATTTATGAAAGTAGAAAATTTATTTTTTCAGCAATTTGGAGATCAAAATAAATGGAACAATGAAAGCCTGAAGCTCTAAAAGCGATAATATAAAGAAATTAAGCCTTAATGAATATCATAAGAATAAAAATTCCTAAACAGTCTTTAAAAATGAAAGAAAAATATTTTAAATATTATTAAAATTACAATTTATTTACATGCAGTATCAGCGCCTCATGTTTTTACAATTTGTTTTTGCCTCCAAATTTTTTATTAGAAATGCTTTCTGTTTTTCAGTACGTTAATAAAAGCGTATTTTTAAATTTTAATTTCATTATGTGTGCTAAAATTGTACTTAATATCTGTTTTTGGTGTTATTCTAAATGTTTATGATGTTATTCTGAGCTGGATAACTTCTAATATTGTGCGGCATTCAGAATATCGGACAGCATCGTGGATGTACGTACAATATCTTGTGCTAATAGGGAAGTTATTACAATGCTAATTTCAGTGTCTTTACGCGATGTAAACAACATGCAGGCCCGACTTAACAAATTTGAGCGCCCTAGTCTAGACTAATTGGACGTCTCATCAGAACCATGACTAGGAATTTAAGCGTCAACGAAACGCCGACAATGATCCAACGAAATCGCCTATCTAATAAAATAATTGAAGAGGGGAAAAAGTAATCAATTGTTTGATTAACGCCTTACGATTTTGCATATCGGCACCTTTCTAAAATAGGATTTTGCCAGCTAGCTTCTGCCATCCCTAATCGTATACGTGTTTAATTTGCACGTTCACTTTATAATTATAAAACAAATATTCGTAAATTAGCTTTGCGTGAATATTTTTTGAGTTGATATACATGTTTGTGTAACGTTACAAAATCGACGGCTATTTATAAGCCCTACTGCTATTTTTAACATCTTTAAAACCAAAATTAAGTAAATATTTTGGTTAAAAATTAAGGGGACTTGGCACCCTAAGAATTCCGGAAAATCAATGAAAATATCGATTTTCAAATTTTGAGTGGAAAATGATCCTTGAACCTTTGACTTAATAATCCGAAAGTTTCAAAACAATCAGACACATATTTTGTGAGATATGAAGTTATTTTGTCTAACATTTCATCACGTGCCACGCCCACTTTCAATGTTTAAATCCTGAATATTTCATGTGTAAGTTGCAAAAACACCTAATTTTTTCAATGAAAGCAAAGCAAGATAGTTGTTTCAAACAGTAGCCGTTTAATCTTTGTTTGTTTACTGTTTTACTGCTTTCGCTTCTTTATTATTCATGAAGCATATCGTCGTCATCATCATCAACACTGCTTTCGCTTCTCATTTTTTTTGAATTTCTCACTGCCAATAAAATTTCAATAAAATGGTTTTAAATTTTTTCTCTGTTATAATGGATATTTGATAAATAGTACTGCAGATAATTTATTAAATATTTTGACTAAAAAATTTGAAAAAAGTGAAATTTTTCGCATTTTTTAAAAAAAATTTCTAATTATCCCTATAAATGAAGATGCTAATTAATAATTATAGTAATAATAAATATGAATAAAATTGATAAGTTAGGACTCGCAAATGTCAGGTTATTGCTCTGAAAAAAAACTAGCTTGATATAAGTTGTTTTTATTACAATTTTGTTGTTTTTAAAACTTTAAAGCTGCTTTTCTCAGTTTGCTTTTTTCCAAAATTGTGTCTTCTACAAAATGAAAAAAGTCGATCTCTTTTTATTCTAATTACTTGAAATTTTTTCTGTTCACTCACAAATGCATGTTTAATAGAATTAGGGATGGATTTGTGAAAATTTTGATTAGAAATTTTTTTTTAAATTTACAAAGTGAAAAATTCTCATATTTTCCAAAAATTTTCACAAAATTTTGAACAAATTTTTTTTCTCTGAAACTAATGTAGATATCAAAAATCCGATCCCTGTTTCTGTTAAGTACATTGAGAGGTCCCTTTAAAAAAAATTTGGAGAAAAAATATTAAAAATTGTATGAGAAGAAGCATTTTAAAAAAAAGGGTTAATTTTTTAAAAAAATTTAAAATTTTTATATTTGTAATTTTTCAAAGTGAAAAATATTTTATAAATTTCAGTTTCTGCACAGTTTACATCTATCTACTACAAAATTGAATAAGTTTGATCAAAATTGTAGAAAAAAAATTTGGGGGTGCCAAGTCCCCTTAAAATAAAATCAGTATAGTAAATTTTTAGGCGCCCCTGAGATCGTTGGATAAGACGGTCTTGACAAGAGACTGCTGCTCAGATTTTATAATACTTACTAGCTGTTATGCCCGGCGTTGCTCGGGATTAAAATACTTTCATGTCGAATATTTTTGATGTAAAATACTACTTTTGTATAGAAAATTACAATACCCAAAATTCTTTTATCGTCTGAAATGGTTTTTTTTTATTAAAATAAGAATATCAGTTGAACCAGACGATTTGTAAAAACCACCGATACCTAATTTTCTCCATAAGTTATTAGTATTTATTGCATAGGCACTTCAAATTTTGTTCATAAATCTTGCAGTATAAGAAAGTCTTTAACGGATGTTTTGGGACAATTACATAGTAAATTTTTCATTGGGAAACAGCGTTAGAATAAATATGAATTTAAAAAAAAATTCGTCTTCATCCAATATTCTTCTAATGTGATCTAGCAACAGTTCTTATGTATTCTTGTTCTTCACCAATAAAAAAGTGTTATAAATTGCAAATTTTATATACAATTTAATTTTTGAAAAAAATATTAAAATGAGGGCAACGAATTGAACGGAAATGAAAGTTGTGTCATGAAAAGTTAATTTTTAAAACTTTTCTTATGTGTAAAAATAGTTTTTGCGACATAATACATATTTTCGAAAAATATCACGGAAAATGCCAAAATCTTGCTTTATTTCCAATTAATTGAAATTTTAATTAGAGTTGAGGCTTTTAAAAGTTGACGGTTGACTCTCTTCTTATATAAAAAGATATTTATAAAAATAAGCAAAAATTTCAGAAATAAAGGTAAATTAGTTCAAAGTCTAACCGTTGCCTAGCAACGAAGTAGCTGTAAATTTGCATTATTTCAAAATCGTCTGCCTGTAATTAACAATTATTATACATTTAAAAATTAATAAAAATTGAAGGGAAAATGTCACAGATATAAAAGTGGTATCATCGAAAAGGTAAAATTTTGAACTTTAAGATGGTATACAAATATTTTTTGTCGGACAATTTGCTCCAAAGTTACGGCGGAAAAACTATTTCGGTTAATTTCTAATTAACTGACTGTTTAATTAACTTTTGGACTTTGAAAAGTTCATAAGTGTCTTCCCCTTGTCTTGAATAATAAGTGTGCAAACTTTCGTTGAAAACAGTCCATTGGTTTAGGAGGAGATGTGGAACATAGCCACATACCCACAATGAGTTTTATTTATATTAAGATTACTATTTTTAACTGAGAAAAAGAAGTTGACAAACGGTAAATCGTCACAAAATTTCCTACTTATCTTCATAAATAATACTAGCTGCATGGCCCGGCGTTGCACGGGCAATCTTGAATAATGGGATATTCCCGGGCGGAGAGAAGTGAGATCACGTGAGGCCTTGGGATCCATATTTTCATATGCCCGGCTCCATTTTTTTTTCAACAAATATTGTCACTTACTTTCGCCAACAAATATAAATATTCTTTCAAATCTAGTCTTTTTATTACTAATTTTCATATGCCCGCCTCCGGTTTATTTTTTTACACATATTGTCGCTAACGTAAACGTTACATTCCCCCCAAAACTTAAAAAATCCTTTGAATCCTATATTGTTTAATTAAAATTTTTAAATCCAACCTTTTAATTAGCTTATAGTTAATAACCCAGCATTTCTCGGAATCCACATTTTTTCATATGCCCGCCTCTGTTTTTCCCCTACAAATATTGTCACTAAGCTTCCCCAACAAACGTAAATCTGTTTTGAATCCTCTCTTGTTGGATTAAAACTTTCAGTTCAAGCCTTTTTACTACCTTAAAGCAGTTTGGTTTGAATGAAAATGCGAGAATTCTTTTGCTTATAAATTAAAACAGATTAGCATGATATTTGTTTTGCAAAAGAAAAAATAAAACGAATAATAATGAAAAAAAAAAAACCGGAAAAAAATGAATAAATATTTTCCCCCAACAAACGTAATGCTGCAAAACACCATATGACAAAAAAAAAAGAAAGAAAAATGGAGGAAAACGATTTTTTTTTCAGTTGTTAATAAATTCAAACACAGAAGATCGCTCAAAAGGAAATACCAACTTCCTTTAAATAAATAAAAAAAATGCAGCACCGGATGCGAAAACTAATAATAGGGAAAAAAAGAATCCGCTGTGAATGAATTCACCATTCTGCCAATAGATGGCAGCATGTCAATTCATTCATTTTGACGTTTTTAATTAATATCTTTTTAACTAATTGTAATTTCGGATTTTAAATGGCCGAAATGGATTCCTTGGATTATTCCCCATCTTTTGGTACTTTCTGCGTGCTTCTCCGTTCAGCGGTTCGTGAGGAGATAGCCGGACATACATACATATATACATACATACGTTTGTTTACCTTCGAATTTTAATAGGATAGATTATAATTTTCTGTGTAATTTTGTCCGGCAGTCCTCTGCTCTGATATCTGCCAGATTACTGAAAGATTATTGTATAAAAATTTCTATAAATAGGAAATAAATTATAGAATAGAATGAATTATTAAGTATAATAATGATAAATATGATTTATCATTATTACACTTAATTATTTCTTTTTTGAATACCAGTGAACACTTTTGATCCGGACAACTGAAGAATGGATTGAATTGATCACTGGCATGTCTCGGATATAATAGTTTATCTATCCGAACGAATTTAGCCATTACATACCCAGGTAGAAAAACATGTTGCACGATATTGTACAATATTGTTCGATATTACATATATGATATTGTACAATATTATGCAATATTGCGAATGTCGTTCAATATTGTACAATATCTTTGTGCTACTGGGATAAAGCGGAGTCAAAATTCTTTAACATTGCGAAATCATTATAAATCTCGTCATTGAAAGGATGCTCATAATAGAAATTGTATCACTATCACCCAAGAACAGGATAACTTGATTTAAGTGAATGCGTGCGTAACACAGAAGCAGCTTTTCTCCCTAATCTTCACCGCCAATTGAGCTCTTATTTAAGGATTACTTGTAATCCTTTCTGTATCTTTTTATCGGTTTTTATTTTATTTCAAAGCGTGGCGGCCAAAACATCTCCGAAGACATCTCATTCGTTCAAGGAAGTTTTAAGGTAGTCAAGGGCGAACACACCACTTAACTTCTCTTAAGGTGGATCAAAAAGGATTGTGGTTTTCCCTTGAAACGCGTGTTGTTGTTTCTTTCTTTTGTTTTTTTGACTTCAGTTTTTCCTGAAAATATGACGGTGTGACACTGATCGCCTTGTACAGTGTTCGATAACGAGAGATCTTTCAGGAGAGCAAAAATATTGTTTGATTGCATTTTAATGCCATTTGATTGCTTCTGCAAATTCGGTGAATAAATATGTGTAATTTAAATTTTGAGATTTTAACTTGAAATGAAACAATAACTAAATTGTTTCGTATTGACATTCAATACTTTATTTTAGAATCTGGGGTATAACCAAAGCTAACTACTCTATTTTACTATTTCTTTTCAACTTGTACTTATTGGTATTAAAACCAGCATTGTACCTGTGTTATAAAATCATGCCCACACTCATGCTCTTTAAAATTGCATCGTTATTGAAAGACACTGTATTTTGAAGTTTATACGGTTAGAAAATTATTCTACCTGGTAATTTAAATTTCGAGTCTTTTTTATCCGATAATTTAAATTTTGAGATTTTTTACTTGTAATATAACAATAACTAAATTCTTTCTTATAATTCTAATATCTTTCTTCTTCTCTAATATCTTTTGTATTTCTACTTTTATCCGATGGCTTTACGGTTTTATATGATTAATCTCCTTTAGAATTTTTAACGCAATGACGTTGAAAATGGAAAAGAAATTTAAAATGCATCGAAGCATTGATATTCAGAAGTATGTAAATTTATCGTTGCTTAATAAAAAAAAATTAATACATCGGTTTAATTGTAAAACTATCTAAAATTATATTGTTTCCGCGCATATCAGTTAATTTAAGCTTGCTTATAGCACTAAAAGCTCTCGAGGGAATTTTTTTTATTGAATTTTCATATTTTCTATATGTTTTTATGACTTAAAAATGTAACACGAATTACTTTCCAATATTAGATATCAGGGCTAAGTATTTGGTTAGGAGATGAAAATAATTTTAACGGTAAAATACAATTTTATACAATACAAAATAACATTGTTACTTTTTTGAATTCATGGAACGAATAGCATCGTCTTATTTTGTGTTTTTCTGTTTTGTATTTCTTAGGTTACCACGGTAAATTATTCTAAAAGTTACAGTATTCATAATGTAATTAATAATATTGATAGCTGTATAATTTAGATAATAAAACTAATATCTTTAATATAATTAATGCAATACAATAAAACTTTTCTAATAGTCCACTTTTGTTTGGCATGGAATTGTTGGCCCATATACATGATGTTATATGGAACGGCTACTCAAACCCCTCTAAGCGGCCGAGGTAGTCGCCAGCTTTAGTGAAATACATTCCTTTCGTTTCTCTTAACTTGTAACTTTTATTAAGAGGAAAGGAAGGATAGAAAAGACAAAACATACATGCACTCAAAAATAACACCGGAGATTAATCATTGCTTTCCCAATTTTGAAGGCGAAATTGAACTTCGCTTCTACGGAATTAGCATTCAAGATTTCATTTGTGCCTTTCAGGTGCTTTTTCGTACTCTGACAAGGAGGCTGCTGATATAGGTTGCGATTATCAGCAACTGAAACTTTCAGTTCAACAGGATTGAGGAAAAATATATATCATTGCCTGCCCATTATTCAACAACTGCCAGCAAAACGATTGGGGATTTATTTTTCCAATTGAAAGGAAACAAAATTGAAAAAAATGACACCCGAAAAAAGCTGAAAGATCACCAATTGTATATCAGGGAAAAAAACAACCAAAACCCGCTCTGGATCGGTTTTTTGGCTAGAACCGCTAGAGAGGTTTCTCTATAGTTAAAAATGACTTATAATATCATTTATTTAGTTAATTTATATTGCTACAAAAATCGTCCGGTGGGTGTAAGGTGAAAGCAGTCCAACAAGGAGGATAATAGAAAATGTCGCTTTATTCCACGGATATTCCAGAAAACTCGAAGCATAGGTAACAGGAAAAACAGCACTTGTACAAATTAGCAACACAAGCAGACAGCAAATCACTAATAATACCAGAAACAGCTCTAACAGTGGATCTCAGCGTCTAACGGCTGACAAACTCGCAATGCGAACAGAATTCCAAAGAGATTCACTCGTTTGAGCTCCTCCAGTATTTATAGCATTCCGACAAGGCGTGATGTCACGTAGAATAATCTAGAACATTTTCTATATCTTCGTCCGTAATAGAGGTAGGACGATAATTCTTGTATTTTTCAGAACCTTCATTTTGTCGCCAAAATGGCGCCAAGGTCAGGGGTCATTGGCTTCCATTCCATTACGTATCTCTGTAGATCTATCTCTCCTTTCATAAAACTAATATAGCAGGGATCTTGGAAATTACCACTAATTATTGATAGTAATTCTGAGATGAAAAACAGTTTATAAATGATCTAATGCATTTCATGATCACCATCATTTTCTATTGAGCAGTAGTTTGCAGCTTATTTGAAGTAGACTTGCACTGGGTGAAATAAATAGTGTTCATTGCACATCGGAAAATATTTGCTGTCAGGAAAGAAATGCATTAGATAAATAAAATTTAAACCGAATTCAGTAATAACACGACTTGCTCGAACAAGAAATTGCGCCCTTTTCTAACTTTGCCATTCCGAACAGAATATTTCCCATTTTTTGAAGCCGTATATTGAGCCTGTTGCACGTTAAAGCATACGTATGGGGGTCAAACGTCCTCCCGCTGTTGTGGCGCGGAAATTTGGAGAGGGGGTACCAGCTCATGTGTCGTCCTCGTCATTTAACCGTGGTTCAAAATTATGAGGTCCATCCCAAAATAGCCTCGTGTTGCTTCAAAATGGGACTTTAATATAATTAAACTAAACTAAACCAATTTTTTGAATTAAAAAAACCTGATTAATCTGCGCCATAAACTGATCAAGTTGCTCATGTAATTGAAAATGTCATTGTTGCCGATTGGAAGTTGATAGTGATGACGTCAATGTGCTGTTGGATTCATGTAGTAAAGAGTTGACGATCAGTGAGCTTTTAAAGATGCCTTACTTACCAGATGTCAGACCTAGATTCACCAGAAAAGCAAATGACAGCTGCAAACTTAATAGAAAGTCTCTGCTGTGATGAAAAATAATTGCAAATTTTGGAGGCTATAGACTCTAACGAGGCTAACTATTCTAGCTATAAGGCAAGGAATTAAAAACTATTCGTTTGCTATGAATATTTGTTTGAGAAGAAAAATCTGTGAGTCATCAGATTTACGAGCCGTCAATATCGAAATCACTCCCTTTTGTTTAAACTTTTATTTCAATCTTAATATAAATAAAAGCCATTGTGGGTATGTATGTATGTCCTCCTAAACTTCAGCATCGATTTCAACCAAACTTTGCAGACTTTATATTTGAGACAAGAGGAAGATACCTGTGATCTTTTTAAAGTGCAAAAGTTAATTATACAGTCAGTAATTGGGAATTTTACCGAAGCCGTTTTTCCGCTGTGACTTTGTAGCAAATTGTCCCATAAAAATATTTTTATACCATCTTAAACTTCAAAATTTTACCTTTTCAATGACATCGATTTTATATCTGTGTAATTTTTCCTTCAACTTTTATTAATTTTTCAAAATTTAATAAATAATTCATTACATGTGTGCAAACGATTTTGAAATAAAGGAAATTTACAGATACTTCGTTGCTAGGCAACAGTGAGACTTTTAACTAATTTACCTTTATTCTTGCGAATATTTTATAAAAAGTGAAAGATCACTGTCAACTTTTAAAAGCCCAAAAGTGAATTAAAACTTTAGTTGATTCAAAATTAAGCAAGATTTTGCGTTCTTCCGCGATATCTTTCGAAAATACTAACTCATAAAAAGTATTTTTGTACTACATTAAAGTTTAAAAAAGTACACAAATTTCGTTTTCGTTCAATTGGTTGCTCTCATTTCAATAACTTAAAAAAAATTAAATTGTGTAAAAAATTCACAATTTGTAACAATATTTTTTTATTGTTGAAGAACAAGAATACATACGAAGAGCTGTTGCTAGAACATATTAACTTAATTCTAGAAGAACACAAAAGTTTAAAAGCAAACGATTCATAATTTATATCAGGAAGAATTACTGATCTGATTTATTTTAACGCTTTTCATTAATAAAAAAAAATAACTATTTAATTAAGTGTCCCAAAACATTCGTCCAAACCTTTCTTGTACTTCAATACTTATGAACAAAATTTGAAGTAAAAAACGTTTCAGATGATAAAAGAATGTTGTTTATTATAATTTTCGATACAAAAAAAGTTTTTACATTGAAAGTATTAGACATAAAAGTATTTTAATCCCGATCAACGCCAGGCATAACAGCTAGTATATATTAATTTGTTTAAACATGCATTGAAACTACATTCTTTATTACATAATTTTTTCCAAACAATTCTCTAAATAATTAAAAATTAGACCCCGGCTTTGCACATTTTGTTTGAACCCCTTATCGTGTAACTGCGGGGAATCACTGTATTTTTATTTACATAAACGTTTTAATGGTACGCGAATTCAGTTTTCGTTCATAAATTTTGATTTCGATAAGATAGTTTTTGGTTTCGTGCAGTGCCACTTTGCAATTCTGATTCTTTTGTAAAATAAAAATTAATATAGTTTGGAAGAAGCTAGTCATTGTTTTGCTTATGGGCGTAGAACAGTGAATAATAATCAGTTATTTTTAACTATCGTATTTAGAAGAATTTTTAATTTTTTCGTGAATTTTTCCGCGTCTTTTTTATTATTTCTTGGAACATTTATTATGTTTTTTGCTTCCAATTTTATAGTGCAGTTTCAGCTTTGATGTTTAGATCTTCTCTGTTGCAGTATTTCTTCCCATCTGTTTCTAAGCTGCTTAAAAGATATAAACTGTTTGATTCTCTTTTTGGATGAAGGTAACCAAGGACACATTTCGTTTACCTTTACATTTTTACTCCGTCTAGACGTAGTCTACGTCAAAAACGTATGTTCCTTGCCTGAAATTGAAATGTCATTAAACTAAACCAATTGTAGAAATAATCATGAACGCTAGGCAAAGTCTGTCTTAAAAATAGTTGAAAATCTTAATGCTTGCATTGGAAATAAAAATGACGCGCGTGTAAAAATTTTTAATTTAATAAAATTAATTTATACTCTTGTTTGCTGAAAGTGAAAAGTATATTCAAGGAAATGGGACATCAGTATTTTAATGTTAAAACATTGAATGAATAATTAATAATAATTACTATACTCTCTAATTTACATAACATTATTATTTGTTTATTATATTCATCGTTGTTATGGCACCTATTGACTGTCTTTTGCACATTCATCTGCTTTAATAATAAAATAACGCCTTATATTTGATGAAAAGATATAACGCAGATCAATACAGGTACATGTATCTCGTTTCTGATGCTGCATACATTTCTGGCGGTTGACTCATTTTGGCGATGAATGTTCTAAACTTAAATAACAATACCGATGCTTTTCTAAAATATAATATCATTGGTGGAGTATTTTGAATCTTATCATGTTAGAAATTTTACAAGCCAGCTTTTTTTCTCTTAAAATATCTGAAACATGACTTTTACTTTTTTTCCAATCTTTAAAATTATACATAAAGGGCTAAATAAAACGCCTATAAACTGTATTAGAAAGAAATGTGTAAAATATCAACGGAAGTTCAGATTATATTTAATGTAATCTTTCAACCAATCCCAATACAAATAAAGAATAAACCGTAAAAACTTTTTAAGGGAAGCAATTCTACCGATTCCAATTTAATCTAGACAAAATGACTGGGCATGGTTTGTGGATGATTATACGGTTTCTTCCCTATATTCTTAGTTCATTTTCCAAGAATTTCGTACAATAATGTTTATCACTTCAATTGACCTATTTCTTACTTTATCCAGGCCATTCAATGGCTTCTGTTGTTCAAGAGATACTGTAAGTCCAACTACATTTCTCAGAAAGCTTTCGCAATTCCGTATTTTCAGGAAACGTTTGAGGAAAATAGTGCATAAAAGATCACCTCTGCTCCCCCTACTGGCAGGTGTAATTCTTCTTAATTCGTATCCTTTTATCTATGATTGAATGACCGAAACATCAAAGCTATAAATTCATGTGGAACTGTCTTATGAAGCATTCCATTTCTATTTTATCCTCTTAAGACCCAGCGTCCATTTTAATGGACATTTATATTTTATTTACAAGAAAAGTTGCTTTCCATTCAAAGCACTTAAATCCCTCTGCCCAATGCTTTGGATGGTCCCATGCTGCAATCTATTAGTTCCATATAATTGATTATATTCGTTAATGATATCATTTAATTTTTTAATTAATATATAATTATTAAATTACTATATAGTGTTATATAATCCTATCAAGAGTATTAATCTCGATTTTTGCGAAAATTGGTCGAAAATTATACCTCTGGGTCTCAAGAGGTTATTAGGGATGTTATCAAAAATTTATTTCCCAGCTTTATTTTAGTTTCGCTGAAAGATTTCTTCTCAAAATCCTTTATAGTTTTTAACATACGATATATAATATTTTTTCATATTAATTACAAACAGAAGGTTTCGGTAAATTTTCAATGATTATAAGATTTCAGTACCAAAAGATACGGGTGTACGTGTTCATTCAACCAGACCCTTCACTTTCACGTATCCTACACAGCACTTCGATGGCCTAGTGGTAAGGTGTCGGCTTCGGGGTTGGAGGGTTCCAGGTTCGAAACCCGATTTCACTGAAGATCCGTCGTGTATTGGGCTTGTTGCACGTTAAATAATATGTAGGGGACCAAACGTCCTTCCGTTGGTTTGGTGCCGAATTTTGGAGAGGGCTGCCTGCTCTGGTATCGTCATCTGACCGTGGTTCAAAATTACGAGGTCTGTCCCAAAATAGCCCTCGTGTTGCTTCAAAATGGAACGATAGTATAACTAAACTAAATTAAACTACACAGCATGGCGCATTTTGTGTTTAATTTCGTGGTATGGTAAAGCAAATTGAATATGTAGTCTGGACCTTCCCGCTTTCACCAATTGTATCCGAAGTTTGAGACAGGTCTACAACTTTGGTGTCAAGACCACACATCAAAGTTCATTTATCTAGGGTTTTAATTTATCACATTCATATACACACTGATAGACAGATAAATAGTCAATCTGCGAACGTGTTTGATCCAAAATTTAACATAGATTTACAATTCTGGTTGCAAGAACAGGCGCCAAATTTAATATATCTAGCTTTTTTGCGTTCTTCAGCTATCACTTCCACACGCAGACCGACGGACAGATAAACAGACTTCTTTTTGGCGGATGACGTTCAGAATTTTATACAGAACTATAAATTATGTGTAAAGATCCCATACCAAATTTCATTCGTCTAAAGCCGGCCATTCACGTCACAGATAAATGGATATTTTGGAACGTGAGAAGGAAAAAGCCATAAAAGTCTACGAAAATCAGCTAAATGGCTTGTAGTGGTTGGAATTCCGTCTGGGCTGAAATCGGAGTGTAAACGCTGGAGTTTAAAGTCTCACTTCAGAGGGACCCTGAAAGAGGCTGGCGAAAAGAACAATGCCTTGCGTAGATTGAAGCCTCTCTTCGAGGGTAGCATAAATTGAAATCTGCTGACTGGGGAAAATCGAGGAGCGATTAACAAGCAGCTGTAGAGAAAGAAGATCGCTCCTTTTACCTTCGTTCAGAGTTCGCGTCCTTTTAAATACAAGTGCCTGTATTTTTTGATTAAAATGGATGAAATAAAATCGGGCTTAGGAAAAATGGCATGGCTACACTTCAAGTGAATGGCTGGCTTAACGCGTTGCACCAGGCAGACAGAATTCCAAAAATACGGATTCAGGGAGACCTAAAACGTGGATATTCACCAAAATCTTGAGGTCGGATTTTTTAATGATTACAATACTTTCTCTTGAAACACGAGAATGTGAAAGGGTTAGAGCTAGAGGAAAACTTGAAGGTGCTCAAGGGATGTAACTCAAAAATATGCCCCTCCAACGACGGAAGTCCTAGGAGGAGAAAAAGACGCAAGAAAAACAGTCATGCGAAAAAACAGGATAATAAAAATAGTGAATAATGTCGAGCCATCACATTCACTGCTGCGGCGTTTCTTTCTTATTTCAGTTTGCGGGCCGCGCTTCCTGTTGGGAGTGTTTTCCAAAATTGTTTATACTTGTGTATCATTGTTGAAAACAAGAGGAGTCCGATTTCTGGTGGATATTAAAATAAAATGAGAGTTACTGTGTAAGGTGAGGGCAAAATGAAGTTGTAAACAAAAATTCATTGTTATCTTAATGAGTTATTGTAATAAGTTTTAACAATATTATCGCTATGGGTGATATCTCTCGTCTGCCAGCGACTGTTTAGCTAGCGTAGCTTTAACTAGTTTTATGATATTTAGCACAGTGAATTGGCAAAAAGCGCGACATAGTTACAATAAATGTGCTGAAAATTTGAGCATCGCGAGGCTTCATGTTTATTGAAATGTAATTCCATGTCTGCCGGATATATTTTTGAATCCTATTGGCATAGCAGTTTATCCGAAGTTTATTTTGAACTTAGAATTTGATTATCTTATGTTGTATGCGGTGGTAATGCACTATTTAATGTGTAAGGAAATTAAATGATTTTTGGTGTGTACTCTTGCACGCACAAGCATATGAAACATCCTGTCAACGATAATGCCTAGGTTACGTATTTGTTAAGCAGCGGCACGTTTTAATAATTAACGAGTTTTTAATAACAAGCCATTCATTATTAATATTATTCTGAAGGATGCTTTCATTTGAATTATTTGTAATTAATTTAATTTGACATCTATCGGCTTTACCATTTAAGGACAACAAATCTTCCAGAAGAATGCCAGCCAAATTTTCTTGGATGGATTTTTAAAATATCGAAGTACAATTTCAATTAATCCTGTTGTATTTCAGTAACCAACAGATTTTATTAATTTTTAAGTCGCACTAGGGATGGCGGTTATTGCAAAAACCAACCGGTTTTCGGTTATACCGGTTTATTTCACCTCTGGTTTAACCTGACGTTTATAACCGCCCAAGATAACCGGTTTTTGAAACAACGGGTTTTCGTTTTTTAAATAAAAAAACGTTTTCCAGCACATTTTAAAAGGAAATCAACCCATCGGGCAATGCATATCGTCAGTATATTAATAATAACCCTTTTAGTTATGTGGCGAGGATGCGAGAACGAACCATGAAACGGTAGAAAGTTATTTAATATTTTTGCACTCCTGTTTTTAAGGATTTCAAAAGATTTTGATATGGATTTTGGTGGCATTATGATTAGGGTTATAATTTTTTAACGTACTTTCGATGATGTTTAATAAAAGGGATAATGAAGCTTCCTGTAATATCACAAAAGAATGACTCCGGCCAGCCTTAAAGTGCGGATTCAACATGAATGAACCAGGCCGGCTCGACAATTAATCGGACAATGTGGACCCTGCATAATAGCCCTCATTACGGGCGACTCATATGATGACTCCTCAGACAGAAGTACGTGCCGTCATCGGATGGGGTTAAAACTTCCTGTAATATACTCGCCAAGCATTAAAATATGCAATATTTTTGACACCAATTAAATGACTACACGAGAAATCATTCTTAGTGCATTTTTAATGATGGGATAGGCTGCAGGAGTGTATTGAAGCCGGAACGCCGTTCCGACGCTGTATTTAGTTTTTAAGAGAAATCTATACTTATAAAAGGTGATGTTTGTGTATGTGTGTGCGTGTGTTCCTGCGTGCGATGTCCAGACGAATCTATCGCATTTGCAACCTTGAAATTTGGCACACAGGTATCCTTAATAGTGACTCAATGCACCTCGAAGCCGGAATTTTAAAATTTAATCTAGAAAATTTTTTATTTAATGTTTTGTGTTGTTTTGGATGATTTTTCGCACTAATTTCTCAATAACATGCTTTCGGACAATTTTACGAAAAAAATAGATACACCATCGGAAAGAGCAAACAATATTCGTTCCAATGAAGTTTGTTTTGAATTCCCAATGTAATTTACTGAATTTTGAGAAATTTTTAAACATTAGTCACTTTTCCTTTACATTTTTAACATTCAATCTGTATTTTCTCGCACCCGTCGTTCTAATAACGCTCTCATTTTCTATTTTCTTGAGGTAAAAATCGGAGTGTTTATCCCTGTTTTAAAACAAGAATAGTCAAAATATCTTTTTTTCTATTTTCTATGAATTTTTTTATCGATCAGTCCAAACATTTTCTCTCGCCGACCGAATCGGAGCTTTCGATCCAAGGTTACTTACAGCTCCCAGCATGCATTTCTACAATCCGATCGGACGTCACCTTGCTCGCGGCAGATGAAATCATTACTTTCGCGTTCTACGCGGAGATTATTTATTTTCTCAATGACCGATTATTATTTTTAAGCGTGTCTTAATGTATTTCTTTGTCTCGAATAATTTGCTTGCGATGTAATGAATTTAACTTTGTAATTTTTTAATATTCTTTTGGATTAACGTACTCGGTACTGCTTTAAATGTTATTATCGAGAGGATGTAATTGTCTGTGGGCGTTTTTTATATTTTGTTTAAGCCATGATGCCACGGGTAAATGTCATTATCGGGAGGAAAAAGAAGCGGGCAAAATCAATAATCTATACTTATAAAAGGCAATGTTTGTGTGCGTGCCTGCTTTCGCGCTATTTCCAGACTAATCTATCATACTTACAGATACCTTAATGGTGACTCAGTGCATCTCGAAGCCGGAATTTTAAAATTTAATCTAGAAAATTTTTTATTTAATGTTTTATGTTATTTTGGGTCATTTTTGGCACGTTTACGGCCGTAGTATTTTTTCTAATGATATCAATCAATGCACCATCGGATAGAACAAACAATTTTTGTTCTAATGAAATTTGTTTTGAGATTCAAACGTAATTTAATGGATTTTGAGAAATTTCTAAAAAATAGTCAGTTTTGCCATCGAAATTTTATTTTTGTTTTTAAATTTGCTGTATCCGACGTTCTAATATCACTATTATTTTCAATTTTTTTCAGCTTATAACTGGAACTGTTCTGTCGGATTTAAAACAAGAACGGTTAAAATATCTTTTTCCTTTTTTTCATAAATTAATATTTTCTTGGTCAGTTGAAAGATATTTTTCTCTAGCGATTATTCTCCTGCGGAAGTTTTTCCGGAGCCTTCCCAACATGCATTGTTGCAATTTCATTGGCTGACGGTGCAGAGCGCAGAATGGCAATTTTCGCTTCTTTTTTTTATTACGGATTGAAGAGAACTTTGGAATGAATAGGGGATAATATCCTTTGTAGATGAAAATTCCCATAAAAACCCTTTTAAATCAAATAATAATCACTTTCACGTGGTAGTTTTTTAATATTGTTTCGGATTAACGTACTCTATGTTGTTTTTCTACAGTTGAAATGTCATTATCATGAAGAAAAATAGGCGGTAAAATCAATAATGTGTATCTTTCGTTTGTTTTTCAGAAATTTTCATGTCATTGTGGGCGTTTTTTTTTCTCGTTTTATTGAAGTCCTGATTCCACGGGCAACGCCGTGCGCGTACTTCTAGTGAATAATATAAAATTGTGAAAGCATCCTAGAAACAGCGCGATTTTTGTCACCCATGTTAAAATTTTCCAGCTACCAGGATCGGCTAACAGGATATCAAAGTAATGGAACAAAGATATCAAGGGAGGTGGGACACACACACATGTTGTGGCAGATTACTATTAGAGACTTCAACGTGAATGTTCCATTGCACGTAAACGGAAACCATATAAAAGTTTTATGAATTAATTGAACTAACTTATTTAATTTTCGTTTAATTGAACTTACTGTAATATTAACGTGTATTTTTTACCATATCATTATGATTCATCCATTTATTTGTTGAAATTCATTTATTTATTTCGTTCATTAACCGTTTGAGTGCGGCGAAGTGCTATCGCGCTTCGCTTTTTATGTGCCCAAAATGCGGAGAAAATTCTTCCACACTCAAACGGTTAATATTGTTTTAAATTTTATTCTTTAACTTATATTTGACATAGATTTTATGTGATTTCTGCATAGATTTACCTAGCGATTTATATATTGATTACTCTTTAGGATTAAGTTGATTTATTGCAATGATTTATTTTTATTATTGATTTATATTTGAACAGAGGAGTTTCGCTGCGATTTGAGTGGTGCGTACATATTACTATTGAAATCTAATATTCACTTTATCTCTAAAACTAGAGCCAATCTGACAAAGAGAATGCCGGATTCGGAGTCAGCACGACGAAATTATCCTAAAACCACTCGAATATCGGTGGCAAAAAATTAGTGTTGACCATTGTTATCTGAAAAAGTTACGGGCAGAATATTACCGATGGTTGTGCAATATTTTGAATGGGTAGAACTCATCTGTAAAACATTTAAAGTTAAAAATCTCACTAGTTATAAAAATGTCATTCGATTTCACCTGTTCCATGTTCTGAAGTAACGGCTTGTTTTAACTTTTAAAATTGGAACTGTTCATTGCCAAGTTTGAAATGACAGTTTTCTGCTTTTAAACGTATCTTTCACTATGATTTGTAAGAAATGATCAAAACTTGGAATTTCTATTTACGATTGCTCGTTACGATTTATAAGCAGTACACGAGCTATAGCCCTTTATGGATATTCCAGGTATGAATCAATATTTATATTGATGATGTCTGAAATATTGCGTGCAGACACATCTTTTCTGTGTGATGTTACCTCAATCACTTTTCTTAGAGGTTAGTGTTCAAAGGCAATAACCTGTTGATATCGCCAATAAATTCCAAGAGTTACACGTAGTTTGAAAATATTTATTACAAAAGTGCATTTCGTTGGTAATGGGCAATGCATCTATACCAGATTTCAGTTAATTTTTTTACCTTACGATTTCACGTGAAGAAAATAATACGTTTTAGCTCGAAGTTCGATATCGTAAAAAAATGCGATGGTGTACGTTCTTATTGATTGGAACTAAATAACATCCTTGGATTCGCCTTGCTTTCATTTACTGTGCTTTGTGTTCATGCTGTAATTACACATTGATGATTCTTGTTTTATTGGCGAATTCCTTTGTGGGAATTCATCACAGTTATAAACTGTTATTGCTTGTAAAACAATGGTAATCAAGTCGCAAAAATTTGAGTTCCATGTGGGGAATATTGAAATATAACGGGATAATACGGAATTGAAAATAAAAAATATCGCAATGAAAAATGCAGAATTGAATGTAATAATTCTCTTAGGAATTTGATTTTGAAAGTCTCGGTTGCTTAATTCGCATAATATAAAAAAATATAATAAAAGGATGCATTATGTATTTATAATAAAACATTAAGTTTTTTTTCAAATGGGCATTTTTATTTACGCGAGCAAAGTTAATAATTGTTGGGTTTAATGTATTATAAATTTCTTGGTAAGCTTCATTTCTGAGGTTGTTGTGAGGCCGCGGTGGCCTAGTGGTAGGGTCTCGACCTCGGGACCGGAGGGTCGCAGGTTCGAAACCCGATTCCACTGAAGATCCGCCGTGTATGGGGCCTGTTGCACGCTAAATCATACGTAGTGGCCAAACGTCCTCCCGTTGGTGTGGCGCGGAAGTTTGGAGAGGGGGGTGCCAGCTCAGGTGTCGTCCTCGTCATCTGACCGTGGTTCAAAATTACGAGGTCCGTCCCTAAATAGCCCTCGTGTTGCTTCAAAACGGGACGTTAATATAACCTAACCTGAGGTTGTTGTGAGTGGTGAGGAAGACTCGAACTTGAGGTCAAAAGCCTCGAGTTGATATTAAGTCAAAAATCGACTATGTGTGCATCATTGGCGCATGTTGAATTAGGCTGTGACGCATATGGCCTGTCAATGACATCGTTCAGAAGTCTCTGAGTTGTATTTGAACTCGTATGTCATGCTTAAGGTATCGAGGCGATCTTTAATCTCGTCCCCAAAAGTTGGATATGCATTTTAAAAAGTAATGAAAAGTACATTTCAGCAGATAAACTCAAATTCTCATTTATGATGAGAATTTGAGCTCAGAGTAATCTGCCTATGTGTATATCTTTGGATATTTCTTCAAATATTTCAGCAGAATTTTACTGTAAAGATAATTTTTGTTTTATTCATTACGTAAAACAAAAACAAAACAATATATATATTTATCACTTATATTTTTAAAGGTGTAATAATATTGTTCTCAACATACATTTTTTAGTAGTTCTTTGACATATCGTGAAGTAATTTTAAGGAAAATACATACTTTACTAAAGGTGACATCGGTTTGTATTGCCCCACAAGTAGCTTTGTCGTCGAAATTTAGGTTGAAGTCGAAGTGGCGCCAAATAATTGACGTGCCAGTGATAAGGAATTCCTAATAGATCTGTACCATCGGATGTAGGTTGGCGTTTTGCTTGCGGCGCTTCTTGCATGCACGTTTTATATTGTATTTCGATTTTATCAGTTTCCCTGGCCTATGGCTACCATCATTTACAATATGTTGTAAGATTAATTGTCTGACGTTTGTTATTGTAAGAGTTTTTTAATACAAATTCTTAAAAAGTAATATGTAGTAACAATTTTAATACATGTTTCAAATTTCTTTCTAAAACTGTTTTTTATGGATCATTAAACGTTACACATTTAAACATCCCGGAGAATATATAAAGTATTTGAAAAAAAAAACGAGTAATGTAAATAGCAGAAAAATGTTGTAGAAATTTGGGAAAAGAGTATTTGTGCATCTAAAACTTAAAAGAGTAGACAGTAGTTTTATGCATTTCCCGCCTATAAGCTTTGAACTTTATTTATGGTAAAACTGTTTTCATAATTCTTCTTTCTTTAATTTTGCATATTATTTCTTTCCTTTGTTTAATTTATTCGCAAATAGCACTAATTGTTAAAAGGATTGAATAATTGGATTTTTATAACACAAAACCCAGATCTGATCATTCTGCGCGTAAGAAGTAATGTTCACCTTAAAATCTTTTTTTTTTCCTTCTTTAAAACGTTATCAAAAATAATTAAAGATAATTGATATTTAAAAGAACAGCTCCAGTTGAGAGCTGAAATCAAATAAAATTTGTAAAACTAATATCTGTAATAAAAAAGAATAACTTTATATCCCTTTATATATTATAATATATATAAAGGGATAATCACTTTATATATTATAATAATTTTGTTATAAAATTATTTTTCTAAAATTTATATATTTTAGAATAAAATTTATTCTTATATTTTAGAATAAAGAATTTATAAATATTTTTCTAAAATATAAGAATAATAAAAAAAGTGAAAGCATACATTTTTATTCAAATTGTGTTTTAACTAATTTTGTTTATAATCAATTTTATTTTTAAGCTCAACTCAATAGCTTTGTTTCAAATATACAAGCGATTTAAATCCTAAAGCCTTTTTGCGTGTGTTTTCAAACTTATTTTTAGTTTTAATTCTTTTAAAGAACTTTTAGTTTATCTATTTGACTTTTGCAATTTAATTGCAGCAAAAAATTTAAAACCAGTCACCTGAGTAAATTATTGAAAATTGATGAGTTGGGTTTTTTTTCTGCCAAATTTTTCTACGTAGTTGGTTCATTTATGAAACATATTCCATGTTATTATATGCATTTCGAATAGCATTATGTTTATAAAATCACAATTTTCATCTCGTTTTTTGAAATAACACGAAATATTTCATGTAGAAGAGAAACACGTCGAGAAAAGAACGTTTTTTCAAAAGTGTGATCTTTGTATTCTGTATGCATTGAATAGTAAACTTTTTCATCTCTTTAACATATTTTTAAAAAAAACTTTAGAAAGCAGTTATATGAGAAAAATAGAGCAATTTTCAAAAGAAAATAAATGTTTTCCATTCGGAATTTGAGAAGCTTGTAATTTTTATTTTTCATGATTAAAAAGTTAAAAACAATAAGCTTCAACTTCTAAATCATTATTACAGATCAGTGAATTTTTAAGCGTGGGTAAAATGCTGAAATTAATCGGAGTTTAAGCAAATGAATCAACCATAAACAAGGAAATATTACAATCAAAGCTCCAATATGTTGACCTATCAAGAACGGATTTACTCTGATTTTCCAAGAAATACCACAAAGTGTGTTGTTATTGAGGACAGCTTAATAATTCTTGTTCACTTTCAAATTCTTGTCCTCTTTTAAAAGATATACGATACTGAGTTCTCAATCTATACTTGTAGCTTGCAATAAAATAGGTTGAAAAATTCATCCACATCGTATTTATTAGATAAACGTGTTCTCTAGTCTTTTTTTTTTCAGGTTCTGAATATTAAGCTTCTTGCATCTGATGAAAATTGATATTTTGAGCTTAATTTCATAAATTTTAATTGTTGGTAATTTGTTGCCAACCTTATTAAATAAATTTCGCATCTTTATTTAACATTATATAATTTTATGTATTTTATTTAAAAAGTGTTTTTTCATAATTGAATCGCGATATTTATACTATATGCAGTTTATAGTAATATATTCGAGATCGTTTTTAATTACCTAACACTAATCAAGAACTAGTGTAGGAAAGTCGGTTTTTTTCACCTTGTATATGAATAAGGTTTGCTGGAATAGATCGCAAGAGATTCCCACTGAAATAAATGAGAACGTCCCTCCCTCGACTTTTCACAAAATGGCGCCTTTTGTCTTTAACTTCGTCATGTAGTGAAGAGAATTGAGATTGCATGTTTTAACAGTACGTTTTCCCCACTGACCGATTTGGTCCAAAATTGGATCCATATCTATAATTTTGGCGTAAATACCACCGAATTTCATTCGTCTTTCTCCTTGAATTTTTGAGTTATGTGTTCACATACACACGGACGAACCGACAGCACTGCCAAATTTGGAGATATATACGTTTTTGCTACATTACATAGAACCGAATATTTGCTTAATATTTGAGACTTAATTATCTTTTATATTGTTTATAAATGAATGGCAATTATATTTAATTTGCATACTTACTACTATTGTATTAGTTATGCATAACGCGATAATAATTTCAATGATATGCTTTAAAAATAAAATGTGGTTTCCCACCAGTTTCACGTGTTATTGGGAAGAGTTAAAAGACATAGTGTATCTCTTAACTATTGTCGACAAAAAAAGGATTCTAAAATTCTGCTACCCATAAACTTTCACTCGAGTCATAATTTGAGAAAATTTGCTGTAAACTGTAGAAAATTGCTTTTAAAAAATGTGAAATAATCTTTTAATTATGTTATACAGATGAAGTATTAAAAATCGAAAAAGAAAAAAAATGTTTAATGATGTCAGCGAAAAGTTTTATTTTTTTCTCTGATTTGATTTGTAAAGGTAAGTGCTGTTAAGTTATTTTTATGTAGATAGATTTATTTCTTGATTTTTTTTCCGCCATGGCGCATCAAATTATTTATTTGCCAACGCGTGCACTGTCTATCTAGACGGTGTAATGCACTGATACGGTCGGCGAGGAATTTGAGTTCATAAAAACAATTACAATACAAACAAAAACAAAACGGTACTGAATTATACAGAATGAAAAGAACAACATCATAAAATAAAAAGTTTTGAACAAGCTCAAAAGCCAAAACCTGTGTCAAAGAACAAATTTTGAATTCTTGTGACAACATCAAATTAAAATACAGATAAACGAAAAACCAATAAGAATAAACAAAAATAAAAACTTATGATATAAAACACATTACAGCATCAAATTATTAAATAAGTCAACTGTTCCAAGACTTCCTATCTTATTTATGGTCAGTTCTTTCGTAAAAATCAATTAGGTGCAAAGAATTGATATGCCTACATCCGATTCAATTATTCGGTCACTTTGGGAATAAATCCAGCAAATAGAAGACTAAAAGTAAATTCTATGGGATATTCCATCGTACGTCGTTTTATCATTTCATTACTGGTGATTCGGTGTCACGTGGCAGTAGATGGTACCAGAATTAGTTTTGTTTCGCAGATGGCAGTGATGGAGAAAAGACATATGCAAACTAATTATGGCCGACTCTATTGTTGTTATAGAGTAACCAAAACAAACACTGACAAAAATAGTTTTGTTTTATTGGTGGATAGATATTCAGTCGTATGTTTGTCCTGATGTTTGGTTTATGTCTGGAGGTTGGGTTTTGTTTGCCTAGTAGCTTTGAAAAGTTTAGGATTATATTTAAAGTAAAGACAGGACAGTTAACTGATAATGAAGAAATTTCAGGATGTGCTTTCTGAACTGTATGAAAAATTGTGCTACTTACTGTAACATGAAGAGATAAAGTAGATTATGTGTATTGTGGAATATTTCGTGGCGATATGATTTTATATATGCCGTATTTAATCATTTTCTACTGCGCTGACCCGAACTCCACCTTTCTTATGTTTTATTTAAGTTTGGTTTTTGAGAGGAGACACGAAAACTCAGAAACCAATCTTAAATAAAACATAAGAAAGGTGCAGTTCGGGTCCGCGCCGTAGACTTTTCGTGAAAACGTCGGGGTAATGATTTGACGGTTTGGTTGCAGTTCATTGGCCTCCACAGGTGCCATCATCTGCATTTCTTGACAATTATAAGCTTGTGGTGATCTGTGCAGATCCAAGTAGTTAAAACTGTGCATATTTAAGAGAGAATAAAATTTTAAAGATTATAAGAGAAATTTAATAATTTAAGATAAAGTTTTAAATTCAATCAAAATAAATTAAATAATATTTAAACACTATTTAGACAATTGAAATAAAAAGAAATTTAAGAGCGTTAAAAAGGTTCCATGGCGATGATTCTGGCGAAGCAAAACGAGACGCGGGGTTTGAACCTGGGTCATACGCGGGGAAGCAGCACATTAACCAACTGAGCCATCGGGGCTTGTCAACAGAGAGGCTGGGAGTGTTTAAAGAAGGGGGAGGGAGTTTGTTTACAAATAAAATTAATAGCCTTGGGTCTTTTGCGATTAAATCATAAAGCAAGTGTTTCGTATTAATATGTAATTTAATTATCACAATCTCTTTAATACAATATTTACACAGAGTAGTATAATGGTTATGAATAAATGAATCACAAGTTTATCGCATGTAGCAAAGGTCAGTGGTAGCTTGTGATTTATCTATTCTGTAACCATCATACTACAAATATTGTATTAAAGAGATTGATAATTAAATTACATATTAATACGAAATAATACGGTTTATGAATTTATCCCGACGTTTTCACGAAAAATCTACGGCGCGGACGCGAATTGCGCCTTTCTTATGTTTTATTGACACTATATAGAACTACATTTCGCGTATGCGCAGTAAAACATTATTTATTGCAAATGCTCATATTTCCCGTAATATTCAAATTTTTGAATTCACACTTTAATACAATGTTTCTTTTACGTATTGTCAAGTATTCTGTAAGTACAATTCGAAAGAAAACTCTGCATGTTTTAATCAAAAAATACGCGGAGTTTGAAATTTTCAATTTAATACCGATTTTCACTTATATTCTGATAAATATTTTTATTGTTTCACTTTGGTTCCTAGTAATATTCCTCAAGCTCTTTAAAATGACATTAGAATCAACCTCTTAGCTAAACGTGTTTCCACGCTACACTTATTTATAACCTTACATAAAGCTAATTCATAACAATCACACGCATGCACCTACACTGGTACGATGACGTCACAGGCGAAACAAATACTATGCGACAAACTCTTATAGATATGATCTATCCGTTGTGGGGTCAACCATTCTTTTCGCATTATTAGTCTCGTAGTTATTAGTGATTCAAATCTGACGGTATTTTGTCACACAAGAAAGTTCGACCGACTATCTCTGTAACTAGCGGAAAGACGTTTCCACCTCAAAAGTTCAGAGGAATTCCTAAAGGATGCACTTTGCATTTTGATATTGAGAAGTTGAATTAAGATACAGTTTACCTGGATTATATTTTATAAATTTTTAAAAATAATTTTTGAAAGTCACGTTTTTAGATATGAAAGGTATTTTTGGAAAATAATATCATAATGTATTTTAATTTATTTGGTTTAATTTTTGCTCACGTTTGGTTATATTTGATTTTAAAAAAATCTGTATCACTGTTCTTTCCAGCTCAAATGTTGTTTTCTTAGCTATTAAGACGCATTCCAGAGCTAGGAAATGCATTCTAATTTTGGCACTTAACGTTAAAAACTGTGATTTGCAGGTGCTAGGTCGCGTCTGACAAGGACACTTTTGTGGAATCGTACAATTTAGTGCATGTCCGTTTGACTCAGATTCTTAGAAACGCATGCACGATTTTTTAAGCGGAAGTAGTTTCATTTTATACTTCTGATCCAAGTGTTATATAAGGGAAATTCTTCATTATAATACACTCCTCCCATTTCATATCGGAAGTAAATTCTCATCTTTACCTTGCAATTCACATCCAAAACTTCAAAAAGTAAGCTGATTTGTATAGTATGCACACATGCAAATAAAAATAAATTTTTTTACTATAAATTGATTCTTTTCGTCTGACCAAGGTACAGAATTTCAAGGACGTTCCGAAATACCCCCTGTTACTTCAAAACGGGACGTTAATCTAGACTAAACTTTAACTTGATTATAAAAACATTTGGTAAAGCTCGGAGTTTAGAAGACTCGGGGTGTTTTTTGTTGGTCGTCAAAAAAATAGACTCTTCTGTTTTAAAAAAAGTTTCAATAATCTGGATATTTGAAACTTCTCAAAAATATTCTCTTTTATATGCAAGTTTTTCAATTTTCCAACTTAATAAACAGAGGAGCGTTCCTCTTCTCCTATAATAAAATGACAAGGATAAAACTTTGAGGTTATTAATATTGTTTATTGATAAGTTACAAAAACATAAAAAATAGTAATTTAGTACTCAAATAAATCCGCTAGGGTAATAAATGTATGTATTGACAAAGTAATAAGGATTACACTAAAATATTGCTTTCATTTGCTAAGGATAGATACACTTCTGGCTGCGAACTACTCTTCTATATTTCAAAATTACTTTTCTTGAATACAACCATTGTTACTTCTTATAACCGTCTAATTATTTTTCTCGAATATAATCACTCTTGCTATATTTTGTTTTGGATCATTATCTGCTTATTGGTTGTTTTTTTAATTGCTGCAAGTCAAAAGGAAATTAGATGCAATTTTCATTTATTTTTTTGTTGCAACTTTTACATTTTTGGGATTTAAACTATATTTCATTTTTTCTAATTTATGATATAATGAGCTGAAAACCAGGCGTTCTCGAGATCCATATTTTTTCATATACCGGCCTCCTGTTTTTTTTTCCTACAAATATTTTCGCAAACTTTCTCCAACAAACGCAAATGTCCTTTGACTCCTTTCTTGTTGAATTAAAACTTTCAAATATAGCCTTTTTATCACCTTATAATGAATGAAAATGTTAGAAAATTCGAAAAAGAATGTTTATATATAGTTCAATATAGTATAGAACAATATATAGTTCAATAACTAATACAGCATTACAATGAACATATACTGTATAACTTGGTTACTGCGAAACTTCTAAATAAAATATTTTATAAATCAGATAAAGAAAGTCAAAATCGCTCGAGAACAATTCTCAGTCGAAAGAATTTCGCTGAAGAAGAATGCTCGGATAAAAAGAATACTTTTATCCTCAGTTAGGGGAATTGACTATAGTACTTCTTTATACACAACGTTTTTTGTTTCTCCAGAAGAAGAGTATACATACAGATTGCTGGCCATTCCTACTCGTGATCCTACATAGTTCTGGTATTATTTTTATACCCCTTAATCATTTTTTGCTTTAAAAACTGACATAAATGCAGTAATGTTTTGTCTCCATGGCGCCCCTAAAATTGGCATCGGTGACATCTATACTTCACTTATTCCCCGGTCGCTACGCAGCTTCACACTGATTAGGATCATTCAAAAATTTGTGCAATTTAAACGAAACATCACGTAGTAACTAAACTAACGTCATTGGATGTTTTAGTGCATGCTAAAAGCTACGGAAGTTTAGTGCATGCTAAAAGCTACGGAAGTTAAGTGCATGCTACAAAATAACAGCGGAAGTAAGAAGTCCACCTTGACCAAAAAATAGCAATCTTTTCTTAGCTTTAACAGTGGTGAAAACATGTGAATAAAGGATTTGATGAAACAATACATTTGATTTTAATTACAGTTAGAGAAAAGTTGTACAGCAGTTAAGTTGGTAGCATTAAAAAGATAATTTTTTGCTCTTTAAGGTGATGTAAAAATGATTTCCGCACCATAAGCATTTTAGAAGTTATAAGCGAAAAACGTCTAAAAATAGCTTAATTTTCGTTATTTAATTAAATAAATAAAAATCTACTTCGAATTTTAAAATAATTTTTACGGCGTTAGCTCTCTCTTGTAGTAATCCATCACGGTGCCAAATTTGGGCGCCGTAAGTCCAACGGTGTGGGCGTGCATAAAGAACCAAAAAACGAACAAACACACAAACATACTTTCCTCTTTTATATATATAGATTTGCTCATTACTACAAACACTGAGAAAATTTTAATATTTAATATTCTTATTCTTGTACCAAAATCTCGCATATCAAAAGTGGGATAATAAATGGACATTACTAATATAATAGCTCAGATCTGTCTCTCACTGATCCGGTAACGCTCTGACGTCACCATCAATGAAATTCGCGTCATAGCGAAGTGCTATGACGTTGTATAACTGCGAAGCGTTATACAGCTCGCGTTATACAGCATAATGATGATAATGCTGTATAACTGCGAGGCGTTATACAGCATTATTTCATTGTTAGAGCATCTAAATTTCTGTAATTTTAAATTTATAAAAGTAATTGTCGTTCTAATTTCAAATTTAATAACTCTAAAAGAGTGACATAAAATTTGGTATCGATTTATATAAAATTTATCTCGCTATGATCAATGGTTCCCGAGAAATTTTAAATTATATTAATCATATATTTCAAAATAATTTCCGTTTTTCAATAGAAAGTAGTAAATCACGTCAGTGGTATATCATGCGCTTGATATAGTTTGGACGCCGCATTGCATCTGATTATTTATTGCACTCGTGATGATATAATTTGATAATATTTTTTGACAACGTTTGACAAGCAGAGAAGTGTTTTGTTTTGATTAGAATTTCGAAAAAAAATTTCTTTGAAATTTTAACTTTTGACTTACGTTTGACAAGCACAGAATTTCATGGTTATTGAATTATTATGTACATATTTTTTATATATATTTTTTACTATAATTTAATGTTTTACAATAATGAATTAGTTTACTATATTTTTGCGATGAATACCAGCGAACTTAATTAATAGAATAATTAAGATAGCTTAATTAAGTGTATGGGTTAATTAAGATTAATAGCATTATTCTTAATCTAACGTACTTAATTGTTAATTCACTTTAGAGAAACATTGACGGGAAATCTCTCGAATAAATAGGCAATTTGCACCCGTCATGGTATGACGGGTGATTTTCTAGTATAATGATAATGATATAATATAATAGTAATAACATCCTTTACTATTTAATGCTGTTAAATTTTTCAAAGCAATGCAATGTCATGTGATGTTATACACAAAGTTAGGTGATTTATTATTGTTAAAGTAACTTACATTTTCAGGGCAACCAACTTTGGCTTGCATTTTATGTCCCTTGGACATTTTCTAACTTAAAATCTATGAAAAGATCTGATGTTTGATTTCGCGTTTCTTAACTAGCGAAAACCTTGCTTTCTTTTAAAGTGTGTTTTCCTCAACGAGGATGACATATTTCTCAACACTTGGCGAATTTTTAGTCACTTATGCAATTGATAATGTTCCTATTTTAGAACGCACTATATGTAAATGCAGTAGCTGGGATTTAAGATATATTGATGAGTTTTGATGATAAGTATGTTTACCCACCTACATATATTTGTTTGTCAGAGGAATTTTTTAATGAGTTTTGGAGTAAACATTCTGCAAAACAAAGAGTTTCGTTAAATCTATGAAATGGTTATCTTGCTAGGAAATATTTATCTGTTGTAACTACAAAATATAAACCGCTAAAATAGATAGTTAAAACATATTTATTTATTAATCGCTCTTGCTCATTTGCATCATTTTGTTTTCTGTCTAAAACAATGATATTGAAAATATCGATTGTAGTCAAAAGAATATCTTTTTGGTATTATTTTGGCATAATTAATTCATTTATCAAATTTAATAAATAAGGTGAGACAAACTCTATCTCTGCATTTAGGGTTTTGAATTTGAAAACACAACTACTTTAGGCAAAAACTTTTAGAAAACTGAAAACTGCACTTTCCGATTGGTTGCTTTTCTGTTGGATTTATAGCGCACATGCCATTCTGCACCAAACATGTAGTAACTATACTTGTCGAGTAAAAGAACATAACAACCTTAAAAAGTATAAATAATTATCTTGAGAAAATTTTAATTTAGTGAATTAAACATTTTGGTACTCTTTAGTGAGTTTTATGATTTGACATTTTAACTCTTTATTAAAAATGGAATTAAAATTTTCGGAAGTTTTTTCTACACGCGCGTACGTGTAATGATATGCATCATGGATTGTTGCATGTATTCTTGAATCAATATTTTTTGCAAATAAAGATTATTATAATTTCATCATTTTTTTCGAAAAATCTCAAATAATTCCTTATATTGGAAACAAAATAATGTCTTTTGGCCAAAGAAAGAACAGCACAATGAGACTCATTATCGAGTCCCATAACTTTTGGGCTGCTCTTAGTAATGCATATTTATAAAAAAATGCTATTACAGAATACTGGAATCAGAAAGATACGACTTGATTTTTCGGTTTTGACATCTCAGTTGTGAAGAAATAAGAAGCTGATACAGTGCCTTTTAACAATATTATTGAAACTGCTTTAGATTTAAACTAACTCAGTCTCTCTCAAAAAATTTAGGCACTTTAAGTGGTATTTTGAGTATTAAATTGCCCAGCAAATATAGTGGATCTCCATATTGAAAAAAAATGGCACTGGTATTGACAAATCCTAAATGATATTTTATAAAGTAATCTGGAAATTAAGCTCTTAGAGGAACTTTAGCATTCCATATACGTTGTCATTTCATTATCTGTTGTGTCACTCATAGTTAATTGTTTTTTCCAAAGTTAAAATTACAGTATGAGGATTACTTTAAGCGAATACCTATGATTCACACTTTAACGTTGCACAAACAATAACTGTAGGCACTTCGCCCACTGCACAAGTAACATCTAGTTTTTCGTTCAAATTAGTCATAAGAACCCTGGTCCGATTCGTTTTAAAGTGAACAAACTTTCAGAGATGAATTATGGCCTTTTCGTCGTGCGTGGGGGTTGCTTAATAGAGAATTTCCCATTTATAGCACCATGCACGAGGTAAATATTTTTCTACGAAAATTTTAGTTTACTTTGGGGCAGAAGGGAACTGGCTGATAAGTTGGCCACTCTGTGCTTGTTTTATCCGAGGCCGTCTCTGGCTTCTGTTTTGTTGTGGATTTTAATCGGTAACCGCAGACGTGGATTTTGGACAAAAGGAAGAGCAGCCGAACAGATAAGGAAGAGAGATTGGCTTGTTGCTTGCATCCCGGATAAAAGAACATTATCACTGCCTTGCATCTGTAAACAAACGCACCAGAGGATGTGAGTAGAACTCGATACCAGATTTGTCTTTTATCTCCAGTCGATTAACAGTTTCACTGATTACATATTTTGAAAGATAAAAAAAAAATCTTTTTCTGAATGAGATTCCCGAAAATTGATGAACGTGGTCTCGCTAAGTGCTTTCAAGTGAGGAAAAAAATGTATCGGAATATTGATGTTTTTTAGAACGTAGTAGAGTGCATCTAAGAGTCAATTGATAATGTTCCGGCTTCTGACTTGGTCTGTACGGATTTAAAAATGTAAATTTTCATTGGTTGGAATAACGTAAGTGTAAAAGGTTTGCGATATAGTAATCGTGTAAGAAGAGCAATCGTGCGGTGTAGCAGTCAGAAATTAGACCATGTACAGAACCATGAATTATCAGAAATTAGATCATGTATTCAGTGATAGAGAGCAATCGTGTAGAAAGTGTAGTAGAATGTTGATATTTTTAGAGCATAGCTATAAAAAGGAGACATATATCCCTCCCAATACAATAAAAAAGGGGATATATTTATTTTGAGATATTGCTGAATTATTCAGAATTATTTTCTATCAGTCGCTTCTATTAAGTCGATTAGTTGAATTAGGTCCTTTGGCTTCAAAATATTACATTTATAATAAAGTTTGTAGTATGAAAGGGCTTTGGGAATTCGTTTTCATTCTTAATTGACCAATATATAAATAATGTAACTTAGTTTTGTGATGAAAAACTAAAGAAAAAGCAATATATAGAAAATACAAGCTTTTTTAGAGTGAAATTTCATAGTTCAAGAAAGAAAAAAAATATTTTTATACAATTATTGTAGATTAGACATTTTCCCTGAATTTATAAGATTAGAAATCTTAATGTCACGCCAAATGTTCGACTAAATTTGATAAATTTCGAATAATATTCTTAAATTATTTTTAACGAGTTTCCTGTTTTAGCATAACTCATTCTAGTATTAAAAAAGATCATTAAATATTGCTCTAGCACTCCTTTTAAATTTTATAAATTCATAGTTCAGAATTATATATGTTTTAGCATTTAGTATATTTTATAGATATTCTTATGAAAATGTATATAAGTCTAAAAATGAAATATAGCTTATCAGGTATAATATACACGATAAGTTGATAAAACGATATTTTTAGATTATGAAATTTGTCGATAACATTTAATAAAATATTACTTTTTAAATATATGTGTTAAAATGTTTGTATACTTATAAAATAAAATACTACTGAATTGCGCGATTCTGATCTAGCCTAGAAAACTTCCAACGTAAAACATTTTATCTGATAATAAAACGAACTGAAATCTGTAACTGAATTTCTGTTCCCCTAGAGTATAATTGTAGTTGGGAAAACTAGTCCGAATACCTTAAATTTACCAAGTACCATTTAATTACATTCCAACCTGCATTGCAGAACGATGCTCATTAATGAATGTTTACCACAGATCAAAGACGAGTATCAGAGTCATTACTGCGATGGAGTCAGCTCGGCATTAAATGATGGCCGGCGATCGTAATCTCGCACGAAATTTGTAACATTTTTATGCGGCATTCGATTTGCTGATGTCTTTTCAAAACGTGTCGAAGACTGTTTGCAGATGCTATCGATGTCGTCAACTGTTTATTCAGGTCTGCAAGAGTTCTATATAGGCTGTTCTTTCATGATAGGTGATATGAAGCAGTGTTTAGATGGTTGACATTTAAAATAAAGATGTCGTTTCTTTTGAGATAAAGCAGTGTCCTCTTTGGAAGGCCACACGACATGTTTGCTTATATGTGCTAAGGATAATTCTACCGCGCCATTTTTTTGGTAGATTTTTTCATCATTTGTCAGTCAAATGTCTATTAATATTTATAGCCATTACTGATGCTTAGTTTGTGTAAAAGAAAAGGCAGGAAAAGAACTGAATTACATTCTTATCTGTCATTTCTGTTACTATGCCCTTGCTCGCAAACTTTTAACACCATAGAATTTATTGCGTTGAACAAAAAAAATGCGAGTTTCATGGAGTAAAGATTAACAGGCCTTTTTCATGGTGACAAATACATAATGATGGGAACTCTGACAATACATCTCTAATATATATAAAAGGCAATGTTTGTGTGCGTGTGTGTGTGTGTTTGTCTGCGATGTCCAGACGAATCTATCGCACTTACAGCCATGAAATTTGGCACACAGGTAGTCGTAATGGTGACTGAATGCACCTCGAAGCCGAAATTTTAAATTTTAATCTAGAATTTTTTTTATTTAATGTTTTGTGTTGTTTTGGTTGATTTTTCGCACTGATTTCTCAATAGATTGGTTTCGAATAATTGTACGACAAAAATAGATACACCATCGGAAAGAGCACGCGATTTCCGTTCTAATGAAGTTAGGTTTGAATTTCTAACGTAATTTACTGAATTTTGAGAATTTTTTAAAAAATAGTCAGTTTCACCATCTAAATGTTAGTTTTGTTTTTAAATTTGTTGCATCCGACTTTCTAATAACACTATTATTTTCAATTTTTTTCAGGTTATAACTAGAACGGTTCTCTCTGATTTAAAACAAGAACGGTTAAAATATCTTTTCCCGTTTTTTTTAAATTAAATTATTCCTGGGCAGATGAAAGTTATTTTTGTCGAGCGAAATTTCTTCAGCGACAGTCTTTCGGAACGCAGCTTTCAATTTGATTGGATGAAGGGTCAGGTGACGTCATAACCTTCGGAGCTTTTTGTCATGTTCTAAGAATTTTTTTTCATTTTGTTGAAGTCCTGATTCCACGGACAACAATTTTTTTTATATTGTTTTGGATTAATGTACACTGTACTGTTTTTCTATATGTTATTATCGCGGAAAAAAATAAGCCGGAAAATCTATAATGTGTATCTTAGTTTTGATTTTGTTTTGAAAACTTTTTCGTGTCATTGTGGGCGATTTTTTTTTATTTTGTTGAAGTCCTGATTCCACGGGCATCGCCGTGCGCGTACTGCTAGTCTTCGATAACGTGAACTGGTTTTTTCTCGTATTAATAAAGTGGTCTAATTTGTTTTGGTATTTACTTATTTTTCCAATAATGTGGTTTCGCTAAGTTTGTTTTTATCAGATTAAAGCTGAGCTCTGAATCTTCACAAGAACCATTGGAGGCGGAGTTAGATATTGAGTGTTGCTGTTGAATGGTGGTTAAATATTGAAGTCGACACCTGAGCCGGTGTCCCATTCTCCAGAATTCCGATCATAACTACTTGAAGACGCTCATTTTGACTTTTAATCAATAGAAAGAAAATGCAGTAACGTCTTTTTTTAATTCATTTAACTGTCCTTTATCATTTCTGATAGTAATCTTTGCAGTACAGTGTCAGCTATAGAGATTTATAAAATTTAGACATCGAAAAGTTTGACTGTTTAGGAGGTCGCCGTGGTAGCTAGATCTCTCGACATGGTTGCCGAAAAATCGCGGGCTCATGTCACAGTCCCTTTATCCATCCAAAGATACCTCAAGTATTTAGAGCCTTGTTAAATCTTTGCAAGCTGAAACATCCTCGCATTAGTGTGAGGTTGTGTCCGCGTCATATGCTGATAATACACGATGCTCAATTTCGATAGCCCTCGAATATCTTCAAGACGCGATATTAATAAAGTTTTATTAACCTATATGATTTTGACATCAAAAAGGAGGACAAAAATGCAGTCCTAAACAGATTTTCGCTAAAATATGTATAAGAAATTTGTCTTAAATAACACTTTATATTATTTTTTAAGCTAGATATAATTTGAAAAGCAGAATATTTTTCTGTATCGATTTGTTAGCACAACATTTTAGATATATTATGTAGATTATGTTCTTAGCACGTTTTATTTTGCCTATTGATTTTGAATAACATCATGTCAAAGAAATCTGACTTTTTAAATTTAATCAACAGCTGAAAATTCACAATAAGATTTATCACGGCGTAAGTTCGTCCACACGATGTGAAGTCCACTGCGCAGCAGCTATCTAATATCTGAGTTTTAGTTTCGTGATATGAGAATTATAAATTCTTTTCTCACTTCCACCAAAGATTCACTATATTGGTCACAACGGACCCACATGGTGTAATTTTTTTACAAAATACTCACACTGGAAATGCAAGAGAAATGTTTCCTTTAAAAGTATTACATGCCGCTACTTAATTTATCCTTTCGTCATTTAGAAAGATGCATTTAATAAACACTAGTTCACATATTTTGTTACATGATTAAAATAATTATTACGCATGAAACTTCGGAAATAAAATACTATTACAAACATTTTATCCGGAATATTTTGTAATTTGATTTTCTTTAGTTTTAAAAACTCGTAATTTCCCTAAACATTTTCATTTCGGTTATGATGCGTAATCTAAAGTCCTGATGCTGAGTGCTAAATAAGTATTGGTAAAAAAAAAAGTCGAGTACCTTTGATTAACTTTTTTCCCTTTTACGTGAAGTTTTATTTTCAATTATAAGTGAATATTCAAAGCTAAACCGCGAACTTTTTTTTTACTAAAAACTTTTTTTTTTACTAGCTTTAAAGTGTCAATATTTCATGTCATTTTGCTTTCAAGTCTTGAATGTTACTTCCATGTTGTGAATTTAAATCTGCGAATCAAGATATTTTACGGCGTAAAATGTGAAGATCAAGGTCAAGGGGACAGTTAAATGAATATCTTTATCTAAAGAACTAATTGAAAAATGCAATAAATGTGATAAAGTAGTCTTTACCTCGGATTCATTTTATGTGTTTTGATCTAGAAAGTCGGGTTTTTTCCCCACTAGTATTAACTGATATGTAGAATTTCGTGCGAAACAGCTATCTCTCTTGATACGACGAATGATAAAAATCGTTTCATTTTAAATTTGTCTGGTATATTAGTAAAAGCCACTTCCCATTTCTATACATTGTATGACATTTATACATTTTTTGCCTTTTCAAACGTACCTTAGTATTTACTTTATATGAGTGCTATCAGTTGTAGCTGATAATCTTTTTACTAAAAATGTTCATGATAACGTCTGGCCTGGGCTGTCGAGTAATTTTTAGCTGTAAAATATGTTAAATAATAAAAGTGATGGAAAGCTGTTCTAAATTTTGCTAGCGAAATTTTTTGCATGCCCCTAGTTTTGTATTAATGTGCTTATTTTATTAGATGCACGAATTTTTTTCGTTTTATTCCAGGAGACTTTGCATGCTGTGAATTTATTATTTTCTGAAGTTCCATTTCCTAGAAAACACAGATTATCAAGAAAGTAGTAAGTACATTTTTTTTTCAAGTATCATTGAAGTTGTCAGTGTTTGTGAAAAACTATCACGAGTTTGCTGAAGAATAATACTTTTTCTTGGAATCAACATTTTCTTTACTGATTTTTTTTGTGTTTCCATCTGCAGATTATGCTTTCTTTAATGTTATTTTTCAGCAATATGCCATTATTGATTCTACATTATTGGTTCTATATTTTGAAATGTATTACTCATTCATTTTCTTCGATAGAGGACTTTTTACTTTGGTTTGAATTACATTAGTTGATTCTAGATTTGTATATGCTGAAATGTGTTTTCCTTTTTTAAGCGACGTTAATTACTTTCATCATTGTATTATTTGTTTCGAAATAATTAGGCATCAAAATACACCACTAACTGAATTGACAGATTTTATGAATGCAAGAATGCATAGAATAATTTTACCGATATATTCTTTTCTATTTACTTTAAAACTCCTAGAATTATTCTACGTGCAGTTACTAGTCATATTAATGAGTAAAGTTGGACAAGAATATGCCAACGGGCCTTTTTTTGCACATATGTGCGGTTTACTGGCTTTCCTAACAGTAAAACCCAACTGTTTCTCTTGTTACCACCAATTCACGTCTTGATAAACTACTGGCTTTCACTCTTAGCAGTAAAGTGCACATATCTGCAAAAAACATCTTTGCTCATTATCACCTACAGTATTTTTTGAGTCAATTATGTTATACCGAGAAAAGCCCATTATAGGTATCTTGTTCTCAATTTTCAAAGCCTTCATTACAATTGTTTTTATATTACTTCATAAATTATTGTCTGTATTAAGCTGTAGGCATGTTGCTCAATGAAGTAGGAAAAGTAAATGTAATTTAATAGTTATTTTGCTTATCCAGTCTTTCATTCTTCATACCTTGGAGAACTTTTAATGAAACAAATTACGTTGGGATAAATGTTTTTACAGACGGTTCAAAGACTAATAATAGAGTTGGCTGTGCAATGGTCGTTTTTGAAGATGGAAATGAAAAAGAACATGAAATTTGGAGATTAAATAACGAAACAACAGTATTTATCGCCGAAATGGTAGCAATCAGGGAAGCAGTTAATTATTGTAAACGATGGCAAATAGCTAAAGCCATTATTATTTCATATTCAAGATCAGCCTTAGTTTCAATAGAGTCTTTAGAAGAAAATAGGAAATTTATACTGGGTATTAAAAATAGTTTGCAAGATACTAACAGTAACGTTCTGCTTTGGTGGACTAAGGATCATGATGGTAACAAAAGAAATAAAAGAGCCGATTACTTTGCTAAGAAAGCCACTGGAAAACAAGAAATCGATTTTTATTTTTGCAAGACCAAACAACAGAGGAAAACGAAAGTGAGAAAAAATATTAGTCAAAACTGGCAAATTTTGTGGGTTCATTCAAGTAAAGGTAAACAGGTTAAAGAATTATTTGACAAGGTTGATGAAAAAAGAATGTTAGGTGAATTTTACTTAAATCGGATCATCACAGGTCATGGAGCATTTATAACCTATCAAAACAGATTCTTCGGCAAGAGTCCCTGGTGCCTCTGCGGAAAAGATGAAGGAACTGTTGAACATACTATCCTTAAATGGTGATGCATGGCAAGACACCAGAGACACGTACTTAAAAAAAAACAGCAGCTCCATTAAAGAACTTTTGCAGGACAGCCAATCGAGAAAAGGTATGAAATAGATTGTTAAAAATATTCTAGCCCAAGAGATGGAAAATGTAATTTAAATGGAAAGAAAATGATAGAGGGGGATTGGGACTTTTTTAAAACTCTTCATCTGGGAATCCCCCATGTATATATATATATATATATATATATTTATTATTATATATAGATATTATATGTTTTATAAATGTGTCATTTTTTCTATGTTTTAACTATTTTTTTTGTAAAGTCTCGTACCTGTTTTACTAGCCGCAATTGTGTTGTTTGTTTATTTTTCATTTGTTGTTTGGTACCGTTTTAATTTGTAGCTTTCTATATTCTTTTCGTTTTTTTTCTCTTTTTCTTATTTTAATTTTTTAAAATTTTATTTAGTTATTATTCAAGAAATTGTGTATTTTACAGTTTGAAATTATGTATTGGAAAATTTGAAACTATAAAAAATTGTGTATAGGTTGATTTAGCCTTTTTCTTGTTATGCAGTGGCGAAACCAGGGGAGTGGCTATCGGGCTGCAGCCCCCCCCCAGAGCTAAACCAGAATTCTTGATTTTATTTAAAATCAGTACAACTGTTTGTTCTTAATTTCCCTCCTTCTAAAAAATAATAAAAATGTGACAACATTGCTTTCTGGCTTGACAGGCTCGAAAATTATCCTACTTTTCTAATCATTCCACTTGTACTTGTAGCGTTGACGCGGTCGAAAAAAATTTTTGGCTAGTTATTTCATTATATTTTTTATTAAATTATCGAAAGTATTTTAGTGTTCTTTATGACTCTTATTGTCAGGTGAGAAAAGTCTGTGAAGTTAAAGTGCTTTGGTTCACATAAGCCATGAGGTTTGACATTCGTCACGACAGTACAAAATTTTTATGACCTCAGCCCCCCCCCCGACCGGAATTCTGGATTCGCCACATGTTTATGTTTTAATATGTGGTTTCCTGTATATATTTTTTAAGCTTTCTTTTGTTCTCTTTATTTTCCTTATGATTGTATTTTAATTTATGTTATTTGGTAATTAATCAAGTGCGTATAGGAATTTGAAATTGTGAGAAATTGTATTGGTTATTTTAATATTTTTTCCTATGAACCAATGTACTTTGTGAAGAAATTTTGTACTCGAATTTTCTGGCGTTCTTTGGAACTGTTAGTGGCTCGATATTTGTATGTCCGTAAGGACAGGTCAAATTACTAGTTATTTTATCCAGTCTTTCAAATGCTGGTCATTGTATTAAATTTACTACTATGATCAGCAGCAAACACTATCTTTTGCATTTTCAAATAATATTTAATTTTAGCACAACACATCTTAAGCGCACACAGTACACATATCAAGAAAAAACACAAGCACATTTGTGTACAACGCCAAAAGTTTCGGTTCTGATTCGAATAATGACGTAGGAAGACTGCGCGGGTTCCAAGGGCTGCCCGTTCACTTCAGTTTGTTTTCCTATATCCTTCACACTGCATTGTATTGAAAGGAATAAACAATCTTTTAAATTAATACGAAATGTTTACTTACAAATCGTTTTGCTTTCCGAAAATCATTTTTTAATGTTTGCCGTTTATGATCTGAATCTTGAATTTCATTTGTTTCATAATTAGAAGAGTAAATTTCATCATTTGTATTTACTTACATGTAGTTTGAGATAAGAATTATCTATCTTGTCCACGTGTCATCAATGGATCATAATATGTAAAACAAATATTCAAATCTGGTTTAGTACGTGTTACTCGAAATGACGCAAGTGTGACGCAGGCACAAACTGTTTTTATTTTCTTACAATATGAGAAAAAGAATAAAATGAATTTCGTCTTACGAGGCTGACCGAATTGAACAAAAATGTTACTTCGTTTTATTGAAACCGGTTCTTTTTATTTCATTTAATAATTAAATGCGTTTTACTATCTTGAGCATGACGAACGTATGTTCTATCCCTCATAACTGATGCTGTAATAATATTTCTAATTCAGTGGATTCACTCTTTTAAGGATCGATACAAAGAATTGACCATTTTCTTACGCATGCGTATAAGAATAGTATCTATCAGAGCTGCCATCTAGTATTTTCTAGTTCTAGTAGTATGTAAATTTTTTCAAATATCGTTATGCGGAGTAAAAATTCAGAAAGTCGCAATTATTCTAAAGGTATATTGGAAAGCTCTAACTGTAGAAATTATTTTTCTATTTACCAACTTATCATGGAATTCTTTCTGCGAAGAATTTCTTTAGTATGAATATTTGGTACAAATATTCCATACAAAAATTACAAGTTGCTACTATGTGATTTTTCTTCATTACTGCTAAATGTTGGAAAAACGACTTTGCAAAATTAAATATTTTTGGCACTTATTAAAATTTTAAGCCTTCCAAGACAATATTCATAAGTTCATGAATCTGAACCCATCGTTTTATTCTTTGTTAATATATGAGTCACTATAATCGATGGAAAAGAAAACACTTCATCTTATGACTTATATGGAGTTGTTGAAAGAATATATTGTGTTTGTAATTCATAACACAATTCTTTATATAAAGAAAAATTACAAGTAGTTCTAAGCGGGCTAATTTTTGAAGCTATATCCGAATCAACACATAAAAGTATGAACCAGAACCTTTTATTCATTTTATAGCAATTCCTCTGCTAGCATAGCAAAGGATAAAAGTAACTAAATTGTAAATATTACTGCTCTATTCTGCTTAGATGCAAGAAGCTTGAAAAATATTGGTCTGTCCAATAGTTTCAAATTATTTTATATAATTTTGCTCAGACAATGAATATTTCATTTATCAGTCTGTTCCATACTCGAGACATTGGCCGTCCCCTCATACCCAGGCATGTATATGTGCAGTCCGAGGCCGGGACCTTGAATAAGTCTCCAAACTGGCAACAGGCATTGCCTTTCATTCTTCTTTCTGTAGACTGTAGTATGAGTTGAATGTACAGCATGTTATATTGATTCTTACACCCCTTAAAATTAACAAAGATAGCTCAGGAAACGTCAGTGCGAACATCTGTCACATCGGTATGGGTAACTGTTTGTGATCTATGAAATAGCAGCACTAGGCCTTTGTTTTTAGTTGTGATTGAATGGAGGCTTGTTTTTTATTGTCTTTCTTTAAATTCTGTGAACATTCAAAGGCCAGTGTGCTCTTTACTCTTGAGACGTCATTTAAATGCTTTGTTTTGGTACTCATTGTTTTGACGCGAGTCCCGGAGTCGAATCATGCTGTTTACCTTGTGTTTGGGTATAATCTAGTTGTTTTGGTGAGCCATTCCAAGAAATCAATGAGCGTTCAACACATTTCAAACTGAAATCGGACAACGACGCATAAAGAAACCAATCAAATTTTCAGGCGTGACTTATGGAGGAGGAGGAGGTGGGACATGGAGATTTTGTTTCCCCCGTTTTTTCCTTTTTCCTTTCACCGTTTCTGGTGAAATCGGAAGTGAATGGATGTGGCAATGAACCTTGTTTCAAGGTCTTGAGACAACGCTCATCGTCTTCCAAGTGTCTCCAGGAAGCTCATCGCCTCTACTAGACTCAGAAAATCAAGCTCATTACCATTTACACATTGGAAGTTACAGGAATAGAAACGAGATAGTGGTGTTTCCTTCTTCGGAAAATCGAGCGGAAAGTATCGGACAGTTTTTAGGCATGAAGACCTAAAAGTAACAAAGGCAGTTAGCGGAGAAATTCCAGATAGCCTGCACGTCAAAGGAAGTGGTTAAGTCTCTGAAAGAAACTGAAGACGAATGACGTGGATTACCTTTTTTATTTGGCCATCTGACAAAAACAATCGCATATGTTATTTGCTTTAATTTAGTTTTATGATTACGGCTATGTGTTTATGAAAAATAGGAAAAAATGCTCTGTAGGAAAGTAAAATAAAGAGGCCAGATTTTTTTTTACTATCAGGGTACCTCTAAAGCCTATGTATACAATTCAGGATTCCCAGAGGGATCTAGGGAAAAACAATAAGAGACAATAAATTAGTTACTAACATAATAATAATAATAAAAAAGAAGAGTTAAAGGAGCATAAAACATTTTATTATTATTTTAGTATATTTTTCTTTCAGGCTGATACATTTACGTTTGTCGTATTAAAGATGCCATTTTCTATACACAGTAAAAGTTGGGAAGTAGGCTTTTCAAATACTAATCTTTAAAAAAATTAGTTAGGGGAGACCGGAGCAGATTTACACCATCTTTAAACATTTTTTCTATTTTCATAGGTTTTAAAGTATTTTCTTTCATTTTCATTACCAATAAATTAGTTAGACTTAAGGCATGTAGTGTATATTTTAAATAGTTTAAATTATTATATTTTTTGTGTAAACCGTCCCCATGACCGGGGCAATTCTTTACACACCACCAAAAAAGATTAAATAGAAGGCTTATAGTGATTAAAATACAAAGAAACCATAATAGATTATAAACAATTACGGTGAATCCTAATAGTTTTCAAAATCATCTCACAATTTATGCAAACAAAATTATGATTTGCCATTGGTATACAGTCCTCAGCGAGCCTGCTGTCTTACATTCGGCGCATTGTACCCACTGTTCGTTAGATCTTCCTATGGACTTAAACAGTAAATACACAAACAATTTTCATCGTCATCAGAATCAAAAGTATTCTTGGTTTTTGTTTCTTTTACATTCAAAATTTCCTTCAGAAAAGTTTTTTCTTTTTTAAATTTTTTATCCACGCTGTTTTCATTATTATAAGTGTTCTAGTGGAGCTCACTGACTGAGACATAGTATGATGGGCTGATGCATAATTTGCTCTTTATTGATTTCCTTCTATATTTGTAAAGTATCTTTACAAAGGAATCTGTAAGAATTGTTTGCCTTTTTTCTTCTCTACCTCTGTTATTTCTTTTTTCCTTGGCCCTGCTTTTGAAATGGCCTCACATCTTCAGGTGTTGGAATGATTTTGTAATGCAGTCTATTTGTAGTTATAACAAAAGATGATGACGGGGCAAGTTTGATGACTGTGTAAACCTGCCCCATGCACTGTGTGTAAACTCGTCTCACCGCCATTTTTTTTTTTGTTATAACTCAGCATAAGGCTTTATTCATAATAAAAATAATCAACATTAACTAGCTTAAAATAACCACAAAAGAACAACCTAAGAGGATAATCCATAATAAGTTATAATATTCAAATAGTACGAGCTCTATTAAAGCCAATAAGTAAGGTAAAAACTTACTAAAATGGTAAAAAATAAGAAAAATTGTCCACTTCACGGTCCACTTTCAAGACTGACTCACAACTTAGGTGAGTATTAATGGAGTGCCGAGACACTTCTTCTGAAACGACATGTAGTGCCCCCTGACCAATGGTAGTGAAATATAAGCCTTGTGTAAATTTGCCCTGTACCAAACTGCCCCGTCTCCTACTCTTTTTTAATAAACTGTCTACTAATATAAAGAATAACAGAACATTTAATCCAAAATGCAGAAGGGCATTTTTTAAACCCAGGTCTATTTTATAGAGAGACGAAGAGTTGGAATCGAGATTGTCTGCGCTAATCTGGGACGTCTGGTCACTTATATGTATAGCAAAATGTTGGAAAGGAGAATTTATTTTACTTTAATTTTACTCTTATTTAGAATTAACTATTTTAGCTAACTTTAAAATTGAATCTAATCTTTTAATGATTTATTTACTTATAACTAAAATTCGGACAAACAGTCAAAATTCTAGACTTCATGGTTAATACAGACATCTGGTCACCTTAATAAAAAAGTTAAATTTCTTTAAAATAATCGATTCTTTCTGGAACAAGTTGTTCTTTAACAAATAATTTTTGATTTTGCAATTTTATCCTCCTTTTATCTATTTTACCATCAGAAACAAGTTTTGCTGTATGTGATTATAGGTATTTAATGAACGAAGTTGAAAAATGAAAGTTGTATCCATCACATGTCAGTTAAAATTTAATTTATTTCTGTAATCAAACGAAAAGATTCATGCTCAATTTTAGTTTAATTCATAATATAATGCAAATTTAAAATTACAAAAGTAACAAATCTTGAGTATTTCAAATACCTTCGTATAAATAAAAAACTTAAATTTCGTTTTATGCAATTTGTATATATTGGGTCGTCATATATGTGTATATACGGACTGTCGCGCATTTCACTACTCAGTCCCTGTATTACTATTTGTTCGGTTTTCTTTCCTTAACTCTGCGTCATTATAATTTAAAATGGCTGCGCCCATTTTTATAATTATGTGAAAGAACAAAATCATGTAATTAAGAAAGTAAAATCAACTTTAAAAAATGACTGGCGCATTTATGGCATCTTTTTATTATTCTACGTTCCTTCTATTAGATTGCTTCAACTTTATTGATTTTTTTATCAGAGTAAAATAAACCATTACCTACCCACTTTTTTTTCATGTTTTATTTATGAGCAAACGTCACGTATCAGTGTTTGGCAATTATGGCAACCCTATTTATAGTAACTTATAACTACTACTAAAAATCTAGAGTCTGTTATACTAAAATTGCATAGCAATTTTAGTATAGTTACTTCAGTTTAATTTTATTGTAATTTTATATTATCATAAATATTTCAAATATTTTTTCATAATATTCTAGAATCTGTTTTGGCATTCAGCAAATTGTGCAAGTAAACACAATAAAATGCCCAAAATACATATTCCAACTTTGTTCCGCTGAATTATGAGAAAAACAAAAACATCTGTTATTAAGAATCGTTCTGATCTGTTAAATAGGTACCATGTAGAGGGTGGTATCAAGAACAAACTAAGAAACTTCGAAAACTGCGCATATTTTTGTGTTTGTCTGCAAATTGATATGTAATTTTAGAAAGATAAATATTTATATTGGGATTGTGAGTTTTTATTGAGTCTAGAATACAGAACATTCTTAATTTTATGATGGCATACTTTGTCATTTTTTCTCAATTTTTTCAATTTTATTATTTAAATGTGTGTAAAGTTTTTTTTAAAAGGATCAAACCTTGGAAACATTTAAAGAGATATTGAAGATTCTTCCTTTTCAGAACTCTAATGACAGTCATAAAATTTTAAACAAGTGGAAATGAACACACTGAAATCTGCACCTTTAAAAAATATTATTAAGTTTATTTAAAGCACTTGTTCATTATTATCATTGGGAGGGATTTGACAAAATTCTGTACACTTTGGGTTTGCAAAAATGCCCGATCCTGATCTAATTTTCGAGATTGCTTTTTTCTATGACATCTCTTTCCGTTTGAGGGAAAAGAAATTCTTTATTTTAGTTTCTCGTATAATAAATATAGAAAGAGGAATTATTGTAATAATAATTAAAAAAAAAATTCAACCTCGATATTTTGAGGAACCTCCACATTTTAGCTTGCATTACAAAATTTTAAACATAAAATTGAATCATAAAATACCGAGCTCCAAAAAAAACAGAACAATTTGGTAGACTTTAATTAAATTTGAGTTTTTTGCTAATACTCCTCCTGTTTCATACTAGTTGAGAAACCGAATTAAAATTCGGTTCTTCTTCTCTCAACATATATTCGATTTGTTGCTGATTCTGAGTGCTGCTAAATCAATTTTCATGCATTTTCCACTTTCAAAAAAATTCAAGTAGTCAATTTACCTTCAGGTATACGAAGTATAAAGAGAAAGTCTCGTAATTTCCAAGAAATTCAACTTAGAGATTTTGATAACTTTTACCCTTTATATCTGCGTGAGTCTTTAAAAACATTTGGAATTATGCGCTGCATGTCTAAGAACAAGATAACTCCAAAACGCAAAAGTTAGACGGATGAAATTTGTTATGCGGTCTTCTACTTCAAATTCCATATTCCTAATTTGTCGAATTACATAATTTAGGTCGAAACTTTACGAGAGGTCTGTCCGTTAGTGTACATGTCAAAACGATTATTCAAAACGCATTAAGTTAGATAAATGAATTTTGACAAATGATTTTATTATCAGAATTGTAGATCCGTAAATTTCTGGACCAAATCTATCAAATGATTGTTCGTCTCGGTTTGTCTGTTCTGTATATGTGAACGATGTGTGATATACAGGGTGACCCAGCGGGCAATGTTTAAACGAACTGGAATTTTAAAACAAATAAGAGTGGATGGAAAGATTTTAATGATATATTGAGATTACATAGTAGGCAATTAATGATAAAGGGGTTCAAGTGATCGCCTTCTTTAACAAGGACAGCAGGTATGATCCTGGAATCCGTCCATCACTCGTGAGCAGACTTCAGTGCAATCGGTGGACTGCCGTCCTTTTGTCCGGCCAGTTCTTGTTAAGAAACTCCTCCTGCCATGCCTGCACTGCCTGACAATTTCGAGCACAATAAACACCTGATCACAATAAACACTCGAATATCTGTTGAATATTGACTGATTCATTTTCGCTGGTAGACAATCTCGACTGAACAACTCACCGTCGCTCAACGGAAACACACACCTATACAATCTGCCCGCCTCTAATGATCATGCGCACCAAGTTTGATCTCACTTGCTCGCAGCTAGCGCCATCTATTAGATTGTTTTAAAAGCATTACCCCTGGGCCATCCTGTAAGACGCAACGATCTAGATACATGAAATTATTTGCATCAAAACTGTATATCTGTATCAAATTTCACGACCGAATCTAGGTTGACGCCTAAAATACAGACTACCGGTTTTCACTGTCTCCGAAGCACAAGACGCGTCATATAGTAGTATTATACAAGAAAGTCGAGGGAGAACTTTTCTGCTGTTTTTATTTCCAGCGTCGCCGAAAATTCAGTAGAAAATTAGAACGTGTAGAAACATATAATGATATTCCGATATGTGAAGTACAGAGCATCTTGAAAAGGAACAGACAGTTGTAGAACCGAAAAATACTAGAACTACAACTCGAACACCATCTCATACCCCTGCCTGTAACTATTACATACACTGAACGGTTGGATGGGTTTAAGACGTCACCTTATCAAGGATCAATAAAAATAAACTTTATTTCAATTTAGATTTTCTTAAATAGATTATATAGATCATTAAAAATAGATAAATCGTAATAATTATACATCCCTGTCCAGGGCCTTGACGGTAATAGTAAAGAGTACAGTAGAAAGAGTAGTAGTATAGAGTAAAAGTATAGTAGGTACCAGTAAAGAGTTACATCGTAAAAGAGAAAGATGGTGGCAAGCATGAGGAACGGAAAGTCCCGAATATCTCTGACTCTGTAAGTTAAAGTAGAAATGAGTTTATCCAAGATTGAAATAGAAGTACTGTTTATAATTAAAAAAGTTTATTTTAAAGAAGATTAAAATTTTAATCATTACATATACATAGAAAGTAATCTGAGAGTTCAAAAGAAAAAATAAAAGGAAGCCATTTTCCTATTCTAAATTTTTGCTTCAGAGTAATATTTCAAAACAAAAGCCTTTCCGAAAATATTGATTAAAGGATTTTGGCCGTAGAGTCAATGTGATATTCATTTGAATAGGTGATTTGGGAAACAACGTTGCCAATACAACAAATATTGGATTAAAGGATTTTGCCGTAGAGTCAAGCGTAATATTCATTTGAAATAGGTGATTTGGGTAATAATGTTTGCCCAGTAGTTAACCGAAAGCAGCCGCTATGTCCTGTTGCATCTGGTCAGGAACATGACATGAAAAGATGATACAACCTACAGAAATTTTCTGTTGATCGTTGAGACAGTCATGGGGTATTTATTTTGAAACTTTTACGATTTATTTGACAGATTTTAATCATGCTTCATTATTAATCATGCTTATTATGCAAATAAAATGAAGAGTAATAGATCACTTTGTGATCTAAAGTCATCTCCCAGAGTTTAAACAAAAAAGGGCATGTTCTGTTTCATTCTTTAATTTTAATATTTTTAACCAAATCTGACTGAAAGTTTAGTAAAGTGCTATTAACATTTTGTTTTGAAAACTATGCGAGACTCTTTTGGGAACGATATCATAATTTTGAACCGCAGTTAGATGACGCATTTCAGAAAGTTTTACGGATTTGCGAAACTTTTAGATAGCTGCATTATGAAAGGGCTTTTTTATTGTCAAATGCATATAATGGCAATTAATTTATTCCAAGCAGTTCTATTAATTTTTTTTTTACTTTCTTACTCGACTAGATTAAGTATAACATTTATTAGGATACATTCGAACAAGTATTTTTCTCATTTCCAGGCAAAAGACATTTCGAACTTGATCCAAGTAAAGATAAGAAGAGTCCCATGACCAGTTGGTTTCTTGTTCTGCTTCGAAACCTTATCAACTACATGGGTAATTAGTTTCGAATTGAAATTCGTTGCATCAGTATCTTCAGTTTCGGAAAAAATGAAAATTAAATTATGCAATATCCTCTGATACGCCGACATCATCATATGACTCATGTTTATGTCTGCAAAATATACTTTCTTCGTTACGTAAAGCTAATGAACAAATTGTTAGAAGCAATTTTTACTATCAGTTTTATCTTAGTTTAGATAGTATCAAATTAGCTCTTTCCAAGAGTTTAGAAATGTATAAATAATTGATAATGCACCAAAAACTGTTTACGACAGCATAAGAGCAATAAAAAGTTAATAAGAAATCGCTGAATACCCCAAAGGTAAGAGAATTTAAGACTCTAGTTAAATAGAATTAATATTTTCATCAAAGTGGTTTTGGAAGAGATATTTCTCCGAAATTATTTTTCTTGAAATAATTATGACAATTACGCTTTTTATCCCATTTATTAGTCTAGTAAAGAATTCGCTGTATTTGTGTAAATAATTGCTGCGACTTTTTTGTATAAAAAATATATAATAATCTAATACAAAAATCAAAACGTTGCGTAACATTTAGTTACCTAAGGCGAAATTGTGATTTTTTGTGAAATTCTGATTGAGGTTGCATCTGGTATTAGTGTTAATGAGTAGTATATATTGAATTAATTGCAACATGAATTTTATTTTCTTGAACATTCGTTTGCTTTTTTGCTGTTGTTCATTACTTGAAGCTTGCTTCTATTTTAATATCGGAACAAAACCTAAATATTTAAAAATAATGATGACTAAACCTACGACTTAAATTTAAACGTATAAAAATTATTATCAATTAATTTTCTTTGGTGTTTTTATTAGTCTTCAATTATTCTGCGTACTAAAAAGGGAACGTATTTCGAGATCAACAAATATTTATAAAGTTTTGAGGTTCTTCACGTTATTGTTTAAATTAATAAAAGATTTCTGAAATTAATTTTCTGAAGTTCGGAAAGGTTCCCTTGAAGACATTATTTCTGTCAAGTGGTTTGCAGATTTTAAAGTTCTGGTTTGCAGATTTTAAAGGAAAACTGATAAATAAAATATAAATAGTTCTTATATTATTGCAAAAAGATTTTTTGAGTTTCACATTTTATCTGTTTTTGATTATATAAAATTTTAATATGTCCAGTCCCTTCGGAACATTTAGTTAGAAAAGAACCATTTCAGCACAGCTGTGCTATATAATTTTTTTTACAGAAATACTCATTCCAGTTAGTATTAAAAATCTTTGATTGTAGTCTGCTCATGATTTTTAAAGGTAAAATTGTATTGGATTAAACTTATTCGATGACAATTTAGTTATTTCCAATTCTTCACAATTTTAGAATTTTGGGTGCGACGTTTATTGCATTTTTGTATCTCCGTAAACGCCAAAATGTTGGAAGAAAAGAGAGTGAAATTAAATCAGCAGTTTGAGGAAGGGAGCGAATACAACTGTTTTCTCTAGGAAATAAAAAACAAAAATCCTTGCTATTATTCTTACTTATTGTTTTTAAACCAAATTTTTATATGATATTCTCTACCTCAATGCTTTACTTGAGGATTTTCGTTCCTTTTTTTACAGCTAACAGTGAGCTTCTATATGATAACACACGTTTTGTGCACGTTGCGTGCGTTTCGATTTATTGACGCTTGTTCCCTTCTTTAAACTTCTAATTCAATTGGTACATTTTATAACTTCAAAACGGAGAATAACTTTGTTTTGTAATGTCCTAGAAAAGAAATCGCTGGTTCAACATTTTGAAGAGGTTCGAGAAGAAGCTTATTGGTACATTTTATAACTTCTAAACGGAGAATAACTTTATTTTGTAATGTACTAAAAATAAATCACTGGTTCAACATTTTGAAGAGGTACGAGAAGAATCTTATTGGACCTACAGGCGATTGACGAAGACATTGAAACTTAGTTACAGTGGCTCTAATTGTAAAGCGCTGTTAATTAAAGGATTAACAGCGCTTATTACGTATAATTATTACGCATATAGTTCTATCAAAACTTTTATGATGTTCAGCAATTGAATATTTTCAATCAACCGCATATTTCCCGTGTCTTATCTCCTAGATATTAGTTATAACTTTTCCAACCTCTCTAGTTTTTTGGATCTGAGTGTGGTCCAAGAGAGTTGATGAGCCTAATCTTCAAGAACGGATATATCTTTCTTTGCTGTATTGTAACAAAAAGATGGAGGAAAAGTTCTTTGAATGTTGAATTCTAATTCTACTGTTAGAGTAATTCCAGCGCAGTTTTTTTATATCATCCTTGGACGTTCCCCTTAAATCTCGGTGGTTAAGGAGGAGCAAGTGCTTGATAAGCAAAGGGTTCTCAGACAAGGCTGGTCACTTGATTTGATTTTAATAGCACTTGAATCGTGATGACTGTCTGTATGATAAAATGCTAGGTGCAAATTTATCTCATTCCTGGTTCCACACGAGAGGTAAAACAAGTTCATGTCACGTTGCTGATGGAAAAGTCTATCACTCTGGAATAAAGGTTAAGAAAGAATGTGGATGAGAAAAAAAGGTAGATAGAGTACAACAGAATCTGTATGAATTACCTCTGTTGTTTTCTTCTTTCTATATTGGCAAGCAATTACTGATATTAGCTGCGACCTGAGTGTAGCGTGTGCTTTGTCGGTGGCAACAGTGTTAAGACTTCCTGGCAATTCAATTCAAACGATTTTTTATGTAAAATGTTAGTGGATTTCAAATGAGTATAAGATTATACAGAGCTCACTTTTTCATGCCCTGTTTCGTTTTATAATATATAATGCTTGAAATTGATTTCGTTTTTTTCTTTCTTTCTGTGAATTTTTCATTAAGCTCTATTTTGGTACGTCATTCTTCTTTAGCTGAACATCGAGTTTTTCATATAATCTCCAAATTTCACAAAAAGTGCCAAAAGTATTTGGTTGTTTTCGCTAGTAATGCACCATGCAATGCCATGTAATGCAATGTTTATAATCCAAAAAAGTGACATGGACATACTTCATGGACAAAAAATTGCTAGTTGATTACCGAAAGTCTTTTGACTATTATAACAATTGCACATCTCAATCTCATTTTGTTCTGAGTTGATTTGAAAAGGTTTTAATGTAGTTTTAATAATTTTCCCCACATTCGATGAACACTGTGCTCTATTTTATCCGTTTTATTAATTATTCTATGTCGTAGCTGGTTCGTCCCAGTGGAGTTTTATGGAACGAAATCCAGGTTTGGTCGCACTGCGCTAATGCTATAAGGTACAAACATTACCAGAGTAGTTCTTTTAGTTATGAAAATGCATAAAAGCAAATTTTGAACAAAACTTTAAAGCAATGTTGCGACAAAAAAATGGTGTTGAATAGTTGATACAGAAAACTCCTCATTACCATTTTTTAAAATATGGGAATCCAAGGATAATTATTAAAAGTTTCATGTTTGGAGAAAAAGATAACGCGGCTCTTTTATTGTTTTTGTAACATTGTAAAGGTAAAAACCATCTGTTAGTTCAAACATATAGATTTGCTGTTATAGGATATTTAAAATTTTCTTTCAAAAGAAGCTTAATGTTCCAAAATCATGGAAATAATTCTTTCATTCTTTTCTTGACTTAAAGACGAACACCAGGATTCAATTTTCAGTTGAATCATTTAAAAAAAAGTCAGACTCTTTGGGAAATGCTACAGTAATGTCTTTTCTCAAGGGGAACGAATTAATTTTGACTGATTTACAATTAGTTCCTGACAAATTTTACACGATGTTGCAGTACAAGATGAAATAGTTTAGAATTACCTTTTTCATTATTAATAATGTTTCAGATAAAAATACTATGCATATTTCTTTGTATTTTATGCCATTCAGTATTTTTGATGCTACAAATATTTCATTAAATAAATGCATTATTTTTATATTTCCTCATTGTTGTTGCTTTCATTGTTACTAAAGCTAGAACGTGCTAAAACTGACGCTCGGATTTCCATCTACTAAAAAAGTTGTGGAATTAGAAATATTTTGTAATTTTTTTAAACTCTGGCAGTACGTATTATATATGTACCACAATTCTATTTACGCTATTTAACCAGCTGTAAATTTTTCTACCTCCGTTACTTTGTATTTTTGCCATAGTATCTTGTTATTCTAAGGTATGAGTTGAGCAAAATTTACTATACTTGAAAGAGTGTATAAAAGCAGCAATGTTATGTTTTGGTAATTTATTATGATATTTCTAACAAATTGAAGAACCTAGAATGTAACCATCTAATAGTTGTAACTATAATTTCAATAAATAATAATTTCTTTAAATTTTGGCGCTGTGATCATATCGTCAAATTGTATGCTTAAAAACAAATCGCTTATTAAATTTTTTTGTGGACGGATTACGTGGTATGACAGCACCTGGCTCTTTCCAAATAAATGAATTTACTATATTAACGATAGACATTCACGTAACACAAGCCCAGGACACTGAAGAGAAATAAACATTTAGATTATAAATCAATCATAACCAAAATTTAGTCTAGGGCAGCGGTTCCCAACTTATGGGTCGCGGCCCACGTGTGGGCCTCGGATGGCGTAGTAGTGGGCCGCGGAACGATAGTCAAGAATCGTAGTCAAGGAAGCTTCAAGAGATCTCACTTGTTTTTGCTTTATAAACGATATATTTTTAATTAATCCTTTTACAGTAAGCTTTACTAAATGCTCATATATACGTGCTTGTAATATGTAAATGTATTATACGTGTTTGTATTTTTTACTTGTATATTTAGTCATTGGGCCGCGAAATATTTTTTATACAACAGGTGGTCCGCGCAACCAAAAAGGTTGGGAACCGCTGGTCTAGGCAGAGGTTCCCAACCTGTGGCATGCGTACCCCTGAGGGTATGCGAAGGACCAGTTCGGGGTACGCGAACTTAATGTCGGTAATGGCGGACACACGAAAGCATAAGGGACTGAAAATGTTATAGAATTTTGTGTCTTCAAGTTCACGTAAAAAGTAAAAGGGAAAGTTGTGCAAGTCCTAAAGCCTACCTTCAAAAGAAGAAAAAAAGAAATCAAAAGGAAGTGTAGTTTTTAGCTATCCTTATAAGTTAATGCGAAATTATTACAATACTGATTTCATCTGTTTTGACGTTGAACTAATACTGTTGTAAAAATGGAATAAAATGCAAAATCAAAAATGCTATAAATTCTAGTTACTTGACTCTTAAGCTTACCTAGGCTTTTAACATTATTGATAAAAACTTCTTTGTATAGACGATGGTTGGAGAGGGAATATGACAGTAGGGGGTACGCGAAAATAAAAAGACTAATCAAGGGGAAAAAAGGTTGAGAACCCCTGGTCTATGGGATTGGGTAGGTAGATGTTCATTGGTTTTTTTCTCAGCTCAGACTGCCTCGTCACAGTTCACGCCCTATTGTGATGTTGTTCTTACTGGTGGTGCGTGTCCATTTGTCCTTGTTGTACTATGATAAATGCGAGCGATCCACAAGAAAAATTTACAAAACACAGTTTCAAAACGAATCACTTTTGTTTAGTGGAATTTAACTTAAATATGTAAGCATGTCTAAGAACTTTGAAAAAAAAATTCAAAAATATTCAAATTTTTCTTATTCGATATAAAGCCCATTGATTCCAAGCTGCTAAGATATTTTGATTTAATAACAGCTTTCAGTGGGATATGCTGGGAACATGAAAACCTGTCCATAATTATCAACACAGATTATTATTTGATTATGCGAAAGCTGAAACAGAACAGTTACACTTTAATTTTACTTATATATTTAACATCGTTTCGATTGCCAAAAAAATCGTAAAAACGTTCTGGTCGTCACAGCAGACAAGATTTGTTGGTGAACACCGTCCAGGGCGACAAGAAAATGACTGATATTTATCTCAGTTTTTTTCTAAAGGGATATTCAGCGATGAATGAAGGTTTCATAAGTATGATCCCAAACCAACGAGAGGGTCTCCCCTAAACTTTGTCGTATACTCCCTAACACAGGTGGCGAAAATATAAGCCAAATAGCAGTAAACGCGCCAAGCCGTCGCGACATTCTTTTTGTGTCATAGTATGGCAAAGAAAATCAAATATGCAATTTGAACGCCTTTTTTCCTACCGATTGAAACGAAAATTGGACTCAAATCTACAATTAAGATTAGAAGACCACATACCAAATTTAAATTATCGGATGTAAGCCACTAAAAGATTTGCACCCGTCTAAGACAGGCTTTTAGCTTACCAACAATATCTCAGATCCGATTGTTGCAAATTTAATAACTAGAGTTGTAGTAGAAAATATCATGCACATTGGCAGAGTGGTTAAGAAATGAAAAAAAAGCATGAAGAACAGAACTGAAGAATCAATTGAAACTAATTTTGGTTTTGTTACGTTATAACTTTACTTTTAACAACTATTTTCGTTTTGTCAAAGAAAAAATGATGCGAAATCCACTCAGAAAAAAATGCATTACCAAATGCAAAATAAAACTAACCGTAAATCAAAATGACACTCTTATCGAGAAAATGTATATGGCTGTGATTCACCGAAATGAAAGAAAAATTAGAACAAAAACACACCATGAGCAAACGGAATTAACTTTTATTGGAACAGAATTTGGCAGTGAACCAAGACAGAACGTAAGGAAACCGAATGGGGGAAAAAACCGAATATGCAATTTCAACGCCTTTTTTAAACCGATTTACAGGAAAATTGGAGAAAAATCTAAAATTAGGGTTTCAAGACTACATACGAAATTTCATATATCTAAGCCATTTCTTTTAGAAGTTATCGTCTTCAGAAGTATGTGCTTATACAGACCGACAGACACTCAACCCTTTGACGGATTTGTCCCAATATTTGATACGGACCCTACATTCCTGATGATAAAACTGTGTATCAAATTTCATTTATCTAGCTATATAAGTTTTTGAATTATTGTGTTTATATGAACGCGGACAGACTTCCCGTAGACGGATTTTGTCCAAACTTTGATAGAATCCTGCAAATTATATGTAAAGATCACATACCAAATTTCATCCCTGTAGTTCTAATAGTTTTCTAGTTATCATGTCCACAGACAGACAGACAGACATAATTCCAAAACTGTGTTTTTCGGACTCAGGGAGATCTAAAACGTGGAGATTCGTCAAATTCTCGAGTTCGAATTTTTTGACAATTACAATACTTTCTCTTTGTATACTTCGTATAGGAGAAAGTAAAAAGCGTAAGAATCATAATAAGAGGTAGAAAGTTGAGAAAAATAAAAATTATATATTGATATGTTAAGGCATCTCATTAATCTTATTCAGCTCGAAGGCTTTGCTTTCTTTTCACGAGAATAAGCGAGGTGCAAAAGATTTCAGCCGGTTCATTAAATTGTGCTACTTTTAAGTCTTCTAAAAAAGATACAACTGTAAGGAAGTTACCCTATTCCCGAAAAACCACGATAGACATTTTCATTTTAATAAGGCTGCAAAAATGTTACTGAACATCATACAACTTTTTTCGACGACTTAACATTTCCTTGTCTTTCAATTACTTTATGAGACGGTTTCAATTTTTCGGGATGTTGTGCTTTCCCAAGTGAGGCACTTTGGAAAAGCAGTAAAACACTTTTATTCAGATTTCATCTTTATTAATTTCATTTGTTTTAATTCAAGGTTAGGTTTTAAAGGACAAACCGGTTGCTAATGTGAGGCCTTAAGTGTGAAAATTATTATCTGTTGGATTAACAGTGATTTTCCTTTTAAAGCTCTCGTTTTTACTTTATCGTATACGAAGAGAAACTATCGCAATCTTCAAAAAATTCGAACTCGAGATTTTGATGAATCTCCACGTTTTAGATTTCACCGAGTCCGAAAAACACAATTTTGGAACTATGTCTGTGTTTCTGTCTGTGAACACGATAACTCGAAAACGGCTTGAACTAGAGGAATGAAATTTGGTATATGAGCTTTGCAGAAAATTAGTAGATTTTTATCAGTTTTGGGCGAAATCAGTCCACGGGAAGTCTGTCTGTCCGTGTACATATGAACACGATAACTCAAAAGCTTAAATAACCAGATAGATAAAATTTGGTACACAAGTTTATCATCAAGATTGTAGGTCCGTATCAAATTTTGGACTAAATCCGTCAAAGGGTTGATTGTCTACCGGTTTGCATATTCGCATGTGTGTGAACACGATAACTCCTAAACGCAATGACTTAGATAAATAAAAATTGGTATGAGGTCTTCTAACCCTAATTGTAGATCTGTGCCCAATTTTCATTTCAATCGGTTGAAAAAAAGGCGTTCAGATTACATATTCAGTTTTTTATCATAATAGGACGTATATACCATACTATATACCGTACGTATATACGTACGTATATACCGTACCATATTGCGTAATGGCGCGCTTCTTCATTTTACTTCCGCTTCTATTACCTGCCTTTCGCGTTGATGCGCGAAGAAAACTCGTGGGTCTGTGTAACTCGTGGCTTTCTGGGCGTTACAGAAGATTCCCAATATTTATCCGCGCGGAGGGAGGGGAATTGACACCTTGCTTAGGATGCATTCGAGAAAATCTAGGGGAGACCACTCCCCGCTGGTTTATGTTTAATACATTAAATTTAAGAAATATAGATATTTCTTTAAATAAAGAAATTTTCTTATATAAAGCTTGAAAAATAGCTTATATAAATAAATATAAACATATATTTATATTTCTTTTATCTATAAATTTCCTTTGCATATTTCTTCTCTACTTTTTTATCTTTAACTTGTAGATATATTGAGGTATATGCTTCGTTGTTTATGAAATTCCGAAATATGAATGAACCGATCATCCCGTATCTCATTATATTTAATGCGAATAATTCATAGAAACGCTATTAATTCCCGATCTCGGCGGTTAACACAGGGTAAAAGACGAGTAACGGCAGATTCTAATTAGTCTGGATAATGAAGGCGGGTAATTGACAGATGTTTTCAGTTAATCAACGAATTATGACGTATTCTGATAAGCCCAGACAATTGCCGTTTCGTTTTGATGTAGTAAAATTGAATAGTCTGGGTCATAATCATTGCTTCTTTTTTGATTTAGTAAAGCTGAATAGTCTGGATCGATGATCTCGTGATAGCTTTATGTAGTAAATTAATAATCGTCATATGAAAATATCATATGCAGACGTTACGTTTTCTCTCTCTCACACACATATAGAGTTTTTTTGTCGTTGTTTTCGTACATGCTTGTTTGCCGTAAGACTTACACTATATCTGAGGTTATAGTTATGTTCCTACATTTGATTTAAAATTATCATTTTTGTTTACATTCACTGTTGGAGTTATTGACTGAAATTATTGATGGAATTATTGATGTAAAACTTAATTATTGATGTAGGTAACATTTTGATTTTCGCTTACAAAACGTTGAAATAAGTTTGACCAAAACATTTCGCAATCGTTTTATTATTTTGCGTTGCTTAGTTACCATGTACTGATTTTGAAACGAAATTTACAAATTCTAAATGTTTTTCTCCAAAATAATTATTTAACTGTTTTATCCTGGATAAAAGGCCTCTGAAAGCCAAAATTGGGGAAAAAATTGAGGAAAAGTACTAAATAAATGGAACCATAGATGACGCTTGAATCAAAATGTATTGCTTAAGAATAATTGAATTATCTAAACTGATATTAGTAGAATTAAAAGTTCTACTCAAGCTATGTATAGAATAATTTTTGCATTTCTTCAATTCCCATGTATAAAATTTATTAGTGTGTCCATGTTTCCGTTCTTTCATGTGTCAAAAAATATTTTTTTAGGAAAAATTGGTCAATAAGTTCTTTAAGGAAAACATTTAAATTCATTTTCCCTGAATTGCACGTTAATAATCATGATAAATATAATTATTGAATACCTAAGATAAATGCGATAAGTAATACAATAATGTTTTCACGATTTTTGAAAAGATAAATGTCTATATGATTTGCTGTCATAGATAAATTTTAATTGGAAGTGTTTTGAACAACAGCTTCGGTGGTACTCAGTACCACTCCAAAGATAAATTATTTTGACGTGTTAAGCTTGGACACTATATTGTTCGTTTGGATACTTTCCAAAGATAGAGATGAGTGCCTCCTGTAAAGTTTTAACTTTACTATCTTTTTCTTAAACTTACATGTATTTCATTATTGGAACTGCCTCGAAATCAGACATACGAATTTTATTTAATTTATCATTCCTCGAGAGCTTGACCGCACTTTTAATAGATAAAAACTTTTACGAATTTCACTAAAGATGTAGAATAAATTTAAATTAAAATTGCGAAAAATATTTTTCTTCTCATTATTTTTTATTATTTTTAGAATTTTCTTATTATTTTAGAATTTCTTATTATTTGTTGTGTGAAAAATTAAAGACAAACCTGTTATTATTTTTCACATTAATGATCATGGTTAGTTTGTTATATTTTATAATAAAGTTTGTTTATTAATAAGCATTTTATTGCGTTTATTTGTTGTTCTTGTTTATTTTCCAAAATTGCGAACACCCCATGTATAAGTTTTTTTATGAAGTTTTTTTTACATATTCCTTTATTATCTCTATAAATTTAAATAAAAATAAAGATAATACCGTAGTATTTGATTAAGAGCAAAGATTATAATAATTAAGTTGCGTTATGATCGTTTAAATGCTACGAAATAGCTTCATTTAGTCATTTGTTGGGACAAAAATGTCATTGAAACAGAAATATGCTCGGCATAAGTATAAGTTTCGAGTGTATTTTTGTAAGGATTTCGTTAAATTCGCATTTCTTAAATTGTGACGTGTCTTTTAATGGCTTCACAAGATCATGCCTAAAATTGTTTGGTTTTTCTATTTTTGAACTGAAGAATTTACGAAGTGCACTTTTTGATTTCAAAAGCATTCGATGCTTTCCGAAATCTTAGTTTTCATTCCATATGGTTTACCGCGTCATCTCCATAATGCCACTGCCTCTACTGATCTTTCAGGATTGCTTTTTGAAGAGAGCGAACGTCTTGGAATGTTGTTCAACAAGTGTCAGTTGGGCCTCATCATATCAAGTAGCCGTTAGAGATCTGTCCTAAATGTTAGTTTTGTTTCGGAGATGCTAATGTTTGCCCCTAGAAGAATTTCGCCGCCCAATGCTATGTTCCGTGCTTGCTAACAATTGAATTCCATTTGCTAATTCGAAAATTATACGCGGCTATTTGTAAACGAACCGTGGCTCATTATTTCGATCTTGTATTGTCTTGCTTTTAATGTGTTTCTTTTTGCTGTATTTTATGCTAGCGTGTGAGGTTACAAAAGTATTTCATTCGTAATTCATATTTAGAGAAGTTCACTTTAAGAGTTTGAAAAGTACTCCTCAGAAGAAACCAACGTCTGTTGCTGTGCAATCAACTTAAGTTAAACCCTGTTCAAGTAGATCAGATTAAAGTTGTTTTGAATATTTCTGGTCTTTTGATGCAATATTCTTTTAAAATATCATATGTGCTAAATTTTTTTCATAATTTTTTAAACTGAAAATTTGAATGATTTTTGGAATTCATACAATTTTAGTAACTATCTGTTAAGGATATTCTCGATGAACTATAAAGTAAAAATGTAGCGATTATCTGATTTTATACAATTATATCAACACGTATAAAATAAAATAAGCAAGAATTTTTTTTACATATATGTAATGTTGTACGTTCATTAGCTAAAAAAGTCTGACACACTTGCTAATTTCTGACTACCTAAAACACTAATTTTCATTTAAAAGAATGTTTTCCTATTTTCACTACTAAATGCAAAGCAAATGCATAAAGAATCACGATTACTTTTTGTGTAATTGTTATTTTATTACAACACCTGGAAGTACTTATTATATTACAAAAAAATTAATGCAGTTATTATATATGTCTGTTTCCCCAACATAGTAAAAATGGTTCATAGTTAAAGTTATTTCATTATCAAATGCTCAAGCAAACAGTTAACGTTTGAAGCAGCCCAACCAAGTTCTCAACCATGCTCCGGTCAAGCAAGTCCTTCAAACCTGAAATGCTCCAACCAATTACTCTGAGTGTTTTAAATTGTTTTTCATTTCAAACCTTTTTTACCTTAAGTTATGTTTAATAAAGTGTCCTCACACGCTTGCTTAGAGTCTGGTATCCATTGCACCTATTGAGTAATGACACTGATACCTCTACAACTCACTTTACGAAACAACAAATCCATATGCTACCCGTATGATCAAAATACCGAATTTGTTCTTAATTGCCGAATCTATGAATGAGTAGTGCGTCACACAAAATATTACTTTCGGAAATGGCAACGGTTGTTTTGTAAAACTATACTTAATCACACTCTGCTTATTTTGCAATATAACCGCATCACAGCTCCTAAAAGTTGAGTTCTTTCGAATCGATAAGGAAGTCTAATTTCTAACCACCGCCTTGTCATCAGCTAGAATCTTTGACGTCAGACGCAAAGAAAAAGCAAAAGCATCGTTTGTTGTGTAATTTTGATTGCTCCAGGTAGATATAAATTTTGTAATTCCATGCCATTCTGTTGTGCCTTCTAGAAGCGCTCAGCTATCATCAGACAAATGTGACAATCTTTACTTTTAACGATACACCGACATATCAGGCGGATATATCAGTGACAATATATAATTGAAAGTGATTATTAATGGTAATGAAATTATCTACATTGTTCTACAAATGAGGATTTTTTAAAATTTGTATTAATTATTCCAGTGTTTTTCCTTGTCACTTTTAATAATGTTTATCTGAAAATAAATCGCACATTTGTCGATACCATATTAGAGACCTGCACGAGCTTGGAAAACATTAGAAATTCTTAAGTTTGAGACGGCTCAGGTCTTGGTGCCAAATGCTCGTTCAAGTCGAGTAACCGAGTTTTATTACTTCGGTATTGGATTGGGCCTAGAATTAAGGTAAAATGCATTTTTACTCCTTGATTTTGTAACTACATATAAAATCCTAAAATGTTCTAATATTTCTAAACTTTCTTACTTCAACTGATAAGTATAAAAATTTATTTTTCCTTCATTTTTTATCTTCATAATTATTTTTACTTTAACGAAGAAATAAATTCAGGAAAAAGAAAAAAAAATTTACCAAATTCGAAACGTCATTTTGGTATTCCGGTCTAGCATAATTATTCTGAAAATATTTCAAGCTCGGTCTAGATTTGCTCCGAAAAACAAACCCGCACGGTCTGAGCCGGATAAAGCAGTGTAGGGGCCCTTAGGCAATACAAGTTTCGGGACCCAGTGGTGCAGCAAGAGTAACTAGCGTCCAGGGCATAATCTGTTTTTTTCCGCATCCATTCGTCATCAATGGTTTAGCAAGGGTAAATGACGCCCGGGTCATAGTATTATTTTTTTGCCCCTTTGTGACATTTCATTTTAAAAAGTGGTTTTAAAAAAGTTTCATTTTAAAGGGCACCATGGGAACAAACCTCATGGTGCCCCCTAAGACTAGCGCCCGGGGCATCTATACCCCTTGCCCCCCCCCGTTCGCTACGCCACTGTCGGGACTCCCCAATTTCCGAAAACCGATATTTCTTATTAATTTTACTTTAATCTCGGTCGCTACACCATTGTCGGGACTCCCCAATTTCCGAAAACCAATATTTCTTATTGATTTTACTTTAATCTCAGTATAAGTAGTTCTTAATTAACACAAATAATGACAAACTTAAATTGTAAAGCATTTAATTGTGGGTCACCTTCAAGAGAATTTGGTTGCAGTATCTAAAGTGGAAAATAAATCAAAATTTAAATTTGAAAGTAATTTTAAACAAAATGGTAAAAAACTATGCAAAACTTTTCTTAACACAAGCTAAATACTTTTTAACCCTTTAACTGCGGGTGTGGTTTATAAACCACATATATAAGGAAGTACCCGCAGTCATAGGATTAATTATAGGATAGAACATTGTTTAATTGTAAGCAGCATCGTATTGTGGATCTTTCACTTGAAATACAAGATAAATATACTTTTCTTTACCTTTAACACATGTTACCAAAATGTGCAGTCAGTTCTAACTGACCAGGAAAGAAAAGGGATATTTAAAAATGAAAACAGAGAATCGAATATTTTTAAGATACGTAAATAATAATATTGAATTAATAAAATAGAATATTTTGAAATTAACTACCCTTATAATAAGTAGAGTAAAACTAATAAATAGCATCAATAGATTTATTATTTTAACAATTGTTTTACCGTCAAAAAATTTGTACGTTATACTTATAAATGCAGTAAAATTTAAGACCAACTAAGTAAGCTTTCACTTGCAAAATTTTAAAGATCAGAACTAAAAAAAAATCATCGTGTTTCATGTCGGTTTAAGGTCATTATTAACATATTAGCAATTTATTCTGCTAAAATAAACCTCTTTTAAGTAAGCGAGTAATTCTAACTTCTCTAAAATACTAATTTTAAAAGGCTTACTTGAATTTAATACAGTAAAACGAGTATATCAAATTCATGATTCCTAGATTTATATCAAAATTTCAACCATTATTTTAATGATTCTGCAGCAAAGAGACAAATAGTAATATTTCAGACAATCAAAATTGTTGTAAGGGACAATAAATAAATAAAATAAAATAATAATTAAAAAAATTAAAAAATCTTTATGTAAAAAAAATCTGCTTCAAATTTCAAATAAAACAGAAATGTGGAAATAATATTTTTATTTCTCATCTAAACATTTGAAAAATCTTATTTTTTTTTATTCAATCATAAACATCTATTGGTAATTTATATCTGCATATATTTGCAGAACGTCTTTAGATCTTCTAAAATAAATCATGTTTTTGTAAGCAAATTATTAATGCAACAAAAGAATTGTAAAATAAGGAATAATAATTAATTCACCTCTTTCAAGCAGGTTGAGCATAGCTCTATAAGTTTCTATATTTTTTGAGCGTCACTCCTCTGTCTGGTTTGAAAACCTAATACAGCCGTTTTCGTAATTCGTTGTCTTGATCTTTGGTAAAAGTTCAAAATATTTATCCATTAGGAATTTAGGCGTTTCTGCAATTAAAAGCAATTTAATTCCCTAGTAAATAAATCTATCAGGGTCGGAATGCTTTCACCCTCTTTTTTCACAGATGATCGGAAGATATCACCAAATTGCACGATTCTTAAGATTTCTAGCTGATAAATGTTGGGAGGGGAGGGGCCAATTTTGTCACTCCTTTTTTCTGCATCCCTTTTACAAAGTGCTAAATAAATAAAACATGAAAAAGTGAGTAGGTAATGGTTTATTTTAGTCTGATAAAAATTCAATAAAGTTTTAGCAATCTAATAAAATGAACACGTAGAATAATAAAGATGCGAAGCTAATCCTTTTTAGCCCAGTCATATTTTAAAATTGATTTTATTTCGCTTTTTATTCATTTGTTTTATTATATCATTTTTTTTCTTTCACATAATTATAAAATTGGACGCAAGCCATTTTTAAAATTACAATGACACAGAGTTTAGGGAGAAAACGGGACAAACTGTAATTTAGGCCTGACTAGTGAAATACGGTGACAGTCTCGTATGTATGGGATATATAGCAAACCTACTATTCGAACAAGATAGCATTTTTGTAGATGCTCAACAATATTGCTACGATACCTTCACGATATCGTACATCATTTCGAATATCGAACAACGTCGTAGAAATATCGTGCAATATTTTGTGCTAATGCGGATGTAAATGTGGTAAACATTAGATGTTGCAGTTTATCCTTGTTTATTTCATGACAGTAGGGAAAGTTTTCTAGGACTGTTGTCTTGTAGTCAGTCAGCCAACATAGTAAAAAAAATGGACCACCAAACCAATGGACCTGCAAACGAATTTGAAATCTTAAGACTGCAGGCTAAAATTTAAACGATACTTAATTTTGATTTGAATAAGTTCAAGTAGAAGGCTGTTGTAAATCAAATGAAAGCGCAATAATAAATTTCTTTGAAAATACCACACACGCAAAAAATCTCAATTTCTCGGGGCCCCTAGGCGGTTGCCTGCTTTTTCTATATGATTATCCCGCCTTGCGTACAGGACTCTATATCATATACATAAGGGTGGAAAATGTTTGATATATCTAAGCACTAAAACATCAATCGTAAAAAAAATTAAACTTCAAGTACAATAATGTTTGAAAATTCCACGAAATTGTTTTATATGTACTGAAACAATAACGGCAACGAACGTTTAAAAAAAGAAAGGCAGATGGAAAGTCTTATGAATGGAACATTTCCAACAATTTTTCTCTTTTTAATTCTTTTCCGACTTCTGGAATGTATATTTATGTATGAAAGCACATATCTTGCAAGGAAAGTAAAATTCCTTTCTTTTATTTAAAATTCAAAGTGAAGTTTCAAATTGTGAATTTTTGTCATTTTAATGACTCTTTAAATTGAACACCTGTTTTCAATCACCATTCAAAATTTCATTGGCTTTAAAATCTGATTGTAAATATTATCAGTTTAATTTTAAATCGAAACCAGAATCGATGTTTCATTTCCTTTCATTCACAAATCATCTGCTAATAAAAATTTCTATAAGTTTTTCCCCGACTCAGTTTCAATAAAGTAAAATTTTCTACCCTCTTACTAAGTTTCAAATGATATCAAACACTACTACTTCTAAGTTTTAAATGCTACCAAAATAAACCAACCCTAACTCAACTAGTTCATTTGGAACATGAAATCTTTCTATTAGTTGTAAAATGAGTTTTACATTTTCCGGCGAAACGAATGATTCATTCCATAATTTCCCGGCACTTCTTGGCGGAATTGGCTATTTTCTTTGGCGAGAAAAGTGTTCCATTTGTTCCAACCCGCGGCTCATCGTGTGCATCGTGATGGAATGTAAACAAGTTATCCCGTATTATTGTTCCCTGTTGCTTCATTCGGATAAGCGTACAGTTTTTGACACTCGCTAATTTTTGCTTGTTGTTTGGATATTACTGTTATCTTCTGGCTGACTGTTTAAGTAAGTTTTGAAAACACATTTGTTTTCTCTCTTATATTGAGGTGTGTTTTGGTTTTCGTTCTGAATATCTGATTTTTTTTCCTTTCCCGGAAAGATTCTCTTATTCAACAGGAAAATTTTCTCCGGTATTGTAGATTTTTCGACACTATTAAGTTTTATTCTGCATAATTTATTTTTAACAAAAGTTTGATTTTGTAATTTAATTTATATGTTAATTTATTGATACAATTTTACTGTGTTTTTTGTTTCAACTAGTTTTTGTACTAGAAGTTTTTGCCTCGTATGTATGCATGATAATGCATTGAATGGTTCACTTACATATTAATAATGTAATTGATTTCCCTTGCTAATTTCAGATTTCATTTTTATCAATTAGTTTTCAAAAAATGTTCTTTTTACATTGCTGATTTTCCGCATTTGCGATCATTTTAAATTATTTTGCCGGCGTAATGATATGCACACGTGACTCGTTCTCAAAAGTAGAATTTCTTCTACAAAATTTTTTTCCATTTAAATAGGAAATATTTTCTCTGTTATTGTGTCGATAGTTCCTTGACTTTAAATTATTTGTATGGTTTTTTAAATGTAACTTTCATACTTTTTATATAATTTTATTATATTTTATATCTGACTTTAGTTTTGAGATATACTCAGTGATAGTTATTTTGAGATCATAAATTAATATTTAAAATTATTCATAATTGATTTTCAATTGTTCGTGACAATTAATTACCCTTATTTCGAAATGTCAGTTTCTGTATCGTATTATTTTTAGTGCATCGAACAAACAGCTTTTATTTTATCGATTAATTTGTTGAATGACAATTGTTTTCTAGGAAATGAATTACAGTTTACCAATATATTTCATGAAAAAATAACAATTTATCCATTTCTGATTTTGTTTAGAATAATTATATATTAAACACTGCCTTAACTGTGACTTCAAAGCTGCTTAATATTTAATAAAGAAAATTATAACAACATAAATGAAACTTTTACCTAAATTCTCAAATGGAATTAGATTAGAAGTAAATGAATTGCAGTTCTTATACTGAATTAATTTTCAATAAACATGAATCAGCTATATATGACTATTTGAGAATGTAGGAAAAAAATGTATTACTTTTGCAAAGTATCTGCTGTTTTTTGCAGCGGATTTAACTTTTATTTATAACGAACATAAAAATGTACATATAATGGATAGAGAATTTGGTACGATCAATATTGTTGATATTGCGAATGGATGAGTAGTTCAAAAGAAGTCATTTTACAGGGTGCCATAATTAAAGTTCGTCTATTCAAAAGGCCTAAGAACCGGTTCTAGGGCTCCACCAGCTTACCTCAGATTTTTAAAAAAATCCATCAAGCAATGCAATTAGGATATAGAAGTTGTTTCTAAATAATTGGGATGCGTTGTAAAATTTATATAATTTATAATCGGATCATTCCATTGGGCTAAGCCAATTACCTGCTCTTTGCATAAAATCTTTGAGTTGGCACAAAATATTTTTGTAACAAAGCATTTATTAGTGTCATTGAAAAAATATCCATATTTTATTTGTTACTAGCCCGTTGTATCATGAATTTGAACAAAAATTTTAAAAAATTAAAGCCCACAATGACATAATATAAACTTTTGAAAACAATATATATATATAATTATTGATTTTGTCCGCTTATTTTTCTTCGCGGCAATGACATTAGCTGAAGATAACTTTTTTAAAAATAGAATTCAAATTGAGTAAAAGCAACCAGCTGATTCGTTCGCTAAAATGGAATTATAATTCAGTAAGACTGACACAATAAAATCTTTGGATCCTTTTTAAAATAGTTAATTGGTGACGTTATATACTTTGAATTAAAGCCATCTAACGCAATGATATCAAATTGAAGAGGCAGTACCAAATAAACCGATATTTTCGAAAAAATGTTTTTGGGATTTAAAAGATTGATCCCTATAAACCAGGTAGCATGAAAACCGAATGCAATTTTAAACGATTTCAAATGGAAAAGATACAGACAAACATAATTTCTATGGTATTTAAATATGTTCAAAATGAATCAGAGAGGAAAAAAAAAAAGAGAGATGAAATCTTCCACTTCAGGTTTAAACTTTGAAGCCACATTAAGTAAATATCTCCTTGAAGTCATATTTCATTTTTTTCAGCCTTCTGTAGCTAAAGATATCTTTATGCTCGACTATCAAAAAGTATAAAAACAAAAAAAATTTAAAGAATGATCTGTCGATTCGACGATCGTACTGCAAAACCTCGCTGAAAGGAAAGAGATTATGATGTCACGTGGTTTCGACGAAATGCATGCTGGGATTACAACACGCGACCTTGATTGCGAAGAATCGTTGAGCGAAAAATGGAGTGAGAATTTTTTAACACTTCAAAAAAATTAATTAAAATTCAACCAACCGTTCTTATTTTAAATCGGGCAGAAATGTTCCAATTATTACTTTAAAAAAATTGGAAAATATGATATGTTAGAACGTCGGATGCAGCAAATTTAAAAACAAAAATAAAATTTCTATAACAAAACTGACTATTTTTTAAAAATTTCTCAAAATTCAGTAAATTACGTTTGAAGCCCAAAACAAATTTCATTAGAAATAAAATTGTTGGTTCTATCCGATGGTGTATCAATTTTTTTCGAACTAAAATCGCAAACGATAGTGTGGACAAGAATGTTTCAAAAATCACCCGAAAAAAGCACAAAACATTAAATAAAAGGTTTTCTATATTAAATTTTAAAATTCGGGCTTCGAGGTGCATTGAGTCACCATTACGACTATCTGTGTGCCAAATTTCATGGCTGTGAGTGCGATAGATTCGTCTGGACATCGCGCGCACGCAAACACACACACATATTGCCTTTTATAAGTATAGATTCAAATCTTTTAATGGGCATTTCAAGTATAAAAAATGAATACAATCTTTGAAATTTCCAAATTTCTGTTTTTCCTTATTAACTTTTCAAGTATTTATGCGTAAGTATTGATAAAATATGACATGACAAATGATCTATTGAGTCCCCCAAATTGATTATTGCTTTTTTTTTCACCGTCGAAAAACTATTTTCCTTGCATTTTTTTAATATAAACAGAAAGAAATGATGTATCATTCATTGAAATTTTGTCATACTGCATATTCAACATCAAGGTCGTTCCGCGCCGATGAAGAAAGAGGAAACTGTTAGAACAATTTAACTCGATCGTGTATGTTGTACAAATCCGAATATTTCGTGAGTTCTAAAAGTACAGCATTTTAAACAGAAAAACGAAAGAAAAATTATGTTTTTTTTTTTATCATTCTTTTGTTTGAGTGTTGAATTCCACGGGAGATGTCTAAGAAAATAAATGTTGTTCAACTTAGATGTTTTCTATCCTCTCAAAATTAGCACGCAACATATAATTCACAATAATAGTTCAT
>BGPR01006135.1:30383-83996 GCA_013235015.1 Araneus ventricosus | reverse complement strand
GGTTCACAATCTGTTGTGGAGAATCGTGGGACGTACATTAGTGGTAACTAACATTTTACAGTGAAGATTTTGTCAGAAGGACGTTTAGGTTATCGCCCGCAAATTCATGAAGACGAAAATGATTTGGGCTCTCCCCCTGTCATAGGAAGCTAATTTCAAACTATCATCAATCATTTTGTTCCTTATGCACATTTTTTACATCCATTTTCATAAAAATATCTTGAATGTTCGGGAAGATATAAAGGTTTATTTAGAATCAATATTTTTAAACTTGAATCTTCGAACAGCAATATTCAGTTTCATGAGATTTGAATTTATAAGTTAAGATGGGTACTGAGGATATTCAATTCTTCAGTACCCATCTAAAGTTATAAATTTAATACATAAATCATGTCTAAAAATTATTTATGTGTGGAAACACCTCATCATCATTATTTTGTCATTTCATGGTTGCGATGCCAACAACTTTCTAAATCTTAATGGTATAGAAATGGAAATCTTTATATAAACTACTGAAGAAAATTTACGCTATGTTTTACACATGTACAAATAAAAAGAAATTTACTACAAAAACTGATATTTCCTCAAATAGTTAAGGTATGCACTTGAAAATTTAATACAATTTTCTCCGGCATTTTGTCGAGTATTCTGTGAGTTTCGCAAAATTCTACATGTTATAAGCGAAAAATATGCAAAAAAGTTCGGATGTTTTAAAAATAACCTTTATGTCTTCCCGAATATCGATGCTTTTTTTATGAAAATACATGCAGGCAATGTGCATAAGAAGAAAAATGATAGATGAAAGTTTCAAAACATCATCAGCTCCCTGGCAAACTTGATGATTCAAATCATTTTCTTGTTCATCAATTTGTAGACCGTCCCCTTAATGTCTTCGCCACAAAATCTTCACTATAAAATGCCAGTTCCTACGATTGTGCGTCCCAATATTCGCCACTATTGATAGTGAACCCTTGTATTCAAATAACCTCCAAATGTTTCGCATTTTTACCAATCTTGCAATACTTTTAGCCAGTATTGTTGCGAAGAAAATCGTTCATAATAAAAGTTAATCGCAAGAAGAGATTTGACTTTGTAAAAGGGAAAGAAAAAGAAAAACGCTTTTGGAATGCTGTTATTTTTTCGGATGAGAGCATATCAATCTCTATGGTTCAGATGAACATAAAAAGTAAATTTGTGGATAATAAGCAGAAGCAAAGCTGGATCCAATAAATACAACAAGAACTCTTAAGAACGGATGATTCAAATCTGGTTTGGGGTTGCATAGCAGCTTCTGGAGAAGGCAATTTAGTTGTAATCGATATAAAAATGAAGCGATATAGCTTCGATATCTCGATATTCATTGAAAAAAAAGCGCAATCTTCAAGCCAGTCACTGAACAGCCAATTTCCTGAGAAAATGTCTTCTTTATAATGATTGTATTTCATTTTCAACCCTGAGAAAGTTAATATCTGTTTATCTATAATACTATCTGAAGTAAGTTTTAACATTCTTTTAGGCACGGTGCACAACCCCGATTTAAGTCATGAGAGGCAAAATGCCGGGGAAACGATATGCAGCTTGATGTACATTGCTAAAAGTTGGGTACTGACCACAGGCCTCCGTATGTGTTTTAAAAGTAATTAGCTGCCGTTTTCCTCAGCATTTCTCTAAGACACGTCACAGAATCGAACCCGCAATTAATTCTTTCAGTACGTACATTAAGTATGTGAACAGTACCCAATTACTTTCTGTGTATTTAACACCGCTAATCGCTTCTCCCCACTAATGACTAGTCTAATTAAAACCGGACTGTGCATCAGGCATCACATGGAAATTAGCTAACCGGATATAAATATTTAAAAATCCAAACCTTATTTCAGGGCACTAGCACACGCTTAGTACACTTAGTCTTTAATATTTGCCTCGTTTCGTTAAGTTTGGTTTTACTTAATTATGCCGCTTTTAACTTTAAAAGAGAAGGCTACCTCTACTAATAATGTGTGTGTTGGTCCTCTACAGGGTAGACCGCTAAGCCTGGAGCAACGGAATTTGGCACGAACATTCATTGGAGGGTGGGAACGTGCACCTTGGAGCTGTTTTTTAAATTTTTAATTAGAATTTTAATTAATTAAAAATTAAGCGACATTTAAGCATTTTTCCTTAATAACCTCCGAAAATATTACAGCACAAAAACTATTTTTACGCCATCTGAAAGTGCAAAACATTACCTTTTCAATGATGACAATTAAGTTGCTGTACAATTTTTTCTAATTTTCATAACCTTTTAAAAATATTTTTGGCATAATTTAGAGCAATGTCTTTTATTCTTGCAGCGCATTTCAAACCGATTTCTTTGTAAACAAATATTAATTGCTTGTTTCTCTACCATTGTTGAAAGTTAAGAAAATATCTTATTGGATTTTACTTTCTTCTTTTATTTCATCAATTTTTCTGTGCAATCTGTAAAGGAAGTCCTCAAAATAGTTAGTAAATAATGAAACAATCCAGTAAACTGAAATATTATCATTGCTATCGTTAATTCCTTTTATAAGCGTGTTTTAAGCCAATTAGCATGCTTCTGGACGTAAAATGTTCCGATCCAATTTAATGTTGAAATCAAAGGCGTATTTTACGTTAATGTAGACAAGTAACAGGAAAAGAATGCAAGGCTACGAAATGAACATGAGAAAACTACATTTAAAACTACTAGTGTTTAAAACTACTTTTAAATGTACCATGAATATAAAATTATTTATAAGTGATTCAGTTGAAATTTTATTTCTGGCGATCAAACTGTTCGCCGAAGGCGGGTAGTTTCTAATAAACATGGCTGAAAAAACAATTAGAAGTTTTCTACAGGCATAATTAATTTTTTAAATAAATTTCTAGAAAAAAATTAACTTATGCGATACATTTAAATAATAAAAAAATAATATCGTTTATTACATTTTTATTCATTTAAAATATAGTTAATGAAAGTTTTATAACACTTTCCTGTTTCTAATTCTGATGAATCTTGAATAATATGATCGATCTTCAAACATTCAATTTGGTTTTCTGAACCAACACATTATGTTGTGTCGAGTAGTCATAGAATTTAGTTTCCATTATGTTTTCTTCTATAAATCATGAACTTATTGGATGCGAGTTCCTTGTTTCTTGTGGAGTGTCGCTGGGATCGCTTATCAAACATGACACAAATCGCGGCATATTTAACTCAAATATACGTCCCGCTCATAAGTGGCCTATTCCTTTGTCTCCAATCACAATTTCGGGGACGGTGAAATGTTCCAATTTCTGAAAATGAGCAATCCAACGATGTCAAAAAAAGCATTAAACATAAAAAAATCCGAAGGTAGGACCTAGTATCGCGATGATGACTTGCTTATTCCTAAGCTATATATCCGTTACCAAATATATGTCATAAAACTACTTTCAGAAAACAGTAGGCGATGAAACCTCAAAAACAGAGGAAAATGAACCACTTTTTTTCTGGTCCCTTCAAATGATAATTTCAGCTCTTACTTTCGTTCACCAGCCCGGACATTAATGCCCAAGCCATAAAAAAAGGAATTTTTTTTGTCACGTACTTTTAAATTTGGGGTTGTAGGAAATTCTATATTGAAATATGTTGAACTAAAATGGTGGTAGAGCCTTTATGAAAATTTTTATTCCGAACTAAATGTTTATTATTTTCCTACATTCTTTAATATGTAAATTTTCTCTTGAAAATAAGTAAAAATTCAAATGATTCTAATGGAAGTCTGTTCAAGTAATACAGTCTTTCAAATAGTCTCGTACAGGCGTTAGCTCTAGAAAAATTACGAACTTTTCAATTGACAAATATTCATAAATTGTAAATTCTTTTATTGCAAAACACCATTTTGTAACATGGCGGATGACAGTTTAAGAAAAGAAACTGAACGAATTTCTAAAAAATTATCATATTAGCATAGTATTCTTATTGGAGAGTCAGAAAATCAGTTGCAATTTAATTTATTTATTATTACTTAAACTTTAATTTGAAATCGCTGAATCTGAAATGTCTGAACATTATTCGAAATCATATGCACAATGCATAAACAACAATTGTACATTCAGATCACTAAATTAATTCCTGCTAAAAAATATCTAGAGTTAACACCTTAATTGGCATCATTTATCATTTATCAAATTAAATAATACATTTTATTTTTTTTGAATGCGTTGTCATTTTAATTCAGTTGAGAACCTAAAGGGCAACTGAAATATTAATGGATTCCAAGTAACCTTTTATCGAATTATAACGTCTCTGATTGACATTGTATTAGTTTATAAGTTTATGGGTTAGGAAAGATTCTACAAGACATTTTAATGATCAGTTAGAAATCATCTGACCCTTTAAGCTCTTTTAACACGATGTAAGTATCACTTGAATGTTACATCTTGCTTCTCCATGATTTTCGAAACATATTATACATATAATACAACAACGCATAGTTATATTTGAAGTTTTTATATAGTATACCTGGAAATGGTCATTTGAAAGCCATTCATTTTCAATTGATATCAATCCTTCAAAATCTATCTATCTAGGGTACACTTGACTCTTAAGCAGATGAATTACATTTGTCTCAATATTGTTGTTCGTGAATCATAATGCATTGCATTGAATATCAAGAACGCGGAATGATACTTTCAAATAGAAATGATATCTAAATATTCAAATATAAAAAATAGCGAACATTCTGGTGGAAATCATCCTAAATAATTTTTTGCAGAAACATTTTGTTGTCTTGGTATAAATAAATCAAAATGACATGTTATTCCTTTTTTTCATTATTCAGTGAAGTTATGAAGTGAAAGATTTTCATTTTTAACATTTTAAAAATTTTAAACCGTTAAAGTCCTGAATGTAAATATGATATTGAATTATTTAGTATGTAATGCAAATAGTATTGTCGGCTGATATAAGAGGTGCAGGAAACAGCTATCTGGGATACATTTAAATCTTAGGCAGATGAAGTACATTCGTCTTACAATTAGATTGAAAATAAGAACAGTTTGGTTTGTAAATCATAACTTTAACTTGTTAATAAAACAAGTTACAATTATGAGTTTTTTTTGTAAATATAGGTTATTAAGTTTTCTGTATGCTATTACACTAAATTTAAGGTCGTATCTGGACAATTTTTCCATGAATAACATTTTTTTAGAGAAATAAATAAAAATTCCAGCAAAATACCTAATTTTTCCGATGATAATTTTTTTTATTATAGTCAGGCAAATAAATCGTTTCATTAAACTATGTAATTTGAAATGTAATATATATATATATATATATATACATTCATGGAAGATAAAGTCTTTAGCACAGTTTAAAGCCCGAAGCCGTGTGAGAAGTATACTTGCCACCCAAAACATCCATTCTTAATATTCATGATAATATAATTACCACTGCTGCTTACAGATGCTCCCTATAAACTTTTTCAGTTGTTTTTAGTTATATAAACGTCCTTTGTGCCCCCTCTCCAAACTTCCACACCACATTTCGAGAGGGCGTTTGTCCCCTACGTATGATTTATCGTGCAACGGGCCCAATAAACGACGCATCTTTGATAGATTCGGGTCTGGAACTTGGAATCCTCCAGTATATGTTCCACCAGGCCGGGACCTTACCATTAGGCCACCGCGGCGTTTACTCCCTATTCGCACAAGTGACTCTACAGTATTGCTACGATGTATTGAGAAACTAAAACTATCGAAAAATGTCGTGGAAATATCGTGAAATCTCTTGTGTTATTAGGGCTATTTCTTAATTCAATATCATATGTACATTCAGAACTTTAACGGTTTAAAATTTTTAAAATGTTAGAAATGAAAATCTTTCACTTCATAACTTCACTGAATAATTAAAAAAAGGAATAACATGTCATTTTGATTTATTTATACCAAGAGGACAAAATATTTCTGCAAAAAATTATTTAGGATGATTTCCACCAGAATGTTCGCAATTTTTTATATTTGGATATTAAAATATCATTTCTATTTGAAAGTATCATTCCGCGTTCCTGATATTCAATGCAATGTATTATGATTCACGAACAACAGTATTGAGACAAATGTAATTCATCAGCCTAAGAGTCAAGTGTACCTTAGATAGCTAGATTTTGAAGGATTGATATCAATTGAAAATGAATGGCTTTTAAATGACGATTTCCAGGTATACTACATAAAAAAACTTCAAATATACTATGCGTAGATGTATTATATGTATAATATGTTTCGAAAATCATGGAGAAGCAAGATGTAAACATTCAAGTGGTACTTAATCGTGTTAAAAGAGCTTAAAGGGTCAGATGATTTATAACTGATCATTAAAATGCCTTGTAGAATCTTTCCTAACCCACCAACTGTAATTCGACGCGATGCATGGATCGGATTAGCGCAATTTTAAACTTATAAACTATTACAATGTCAATCAGAGACGTTATAATTCGATAAAAGGTTACTTGGAATCCATTAATATTTCAGTTGCCCTTTAGGTTCTCAACTGAATTAAAATGACAACGCATTCCCAAAATTAAAAGGTATTTTTTAATTTGATAAATGATAAAACAAGCCAATTAAGGGGATAACTCTTGATATATTTTTAGCAGGAATTAATTTAGTGATCTGAATGCACAATTGCAGTTTATGCATGGTGCATATGATTTCGAATAATGTTCAGACATTTCGGATTCAACTACTTCAAATTAAAATTTAAATAATAATAAATAAATTAAAATGCAAATGATTTTCTGACTCTCCAATAAGAATACTATGCTAATATGATATTGTTTTGAAATGCGTGCAGTTTCTTTTCTTAAACTGTCAGCTGCAATGTTACAAAATGGTGTTTTGCAATAAAAAATTTCCAATTTATGAATTTTCGTCAATTCAAAAGAGCGCAATTTTGCTAGAGTTAACGCCAATACGAGACTGTTTGAAGGACTCACAATTTTCATACAGAATAATCCAACATGTATTGCTTGAACAGACTTCCCCGAGTCCCGTACCGCATTTCTTATCTCTACACCATGATCGTAGACTGTGCGAGGCTCTAATAAATAAAATTAATTAATTCAATTTAAATAATGAATTAGTATTTGAAGAAGCTGTATTAACATCAAGTGTCATCCATTACAAGTTTTAAAAAATGCATTTGAACTTAAGTGGATGAATAAAATGTATTTTCTTAACGATTGAAAATTTGAACAGGATATATAAATAATTATATATAGGGAGAGTGTGAACTAATAGTAGGAATTGAAAATTTCATAAAGGCTCTACCACCATTTTAGTTCAACATTTTTCAATATAGAATTTCCTACAACCCCAAATTTAAAAGTACGTGACAAAAAAAATTCCTTTTTTTATGGCTTGGGCATTATGTCCGGGCTGGTGAACGAAAGTCAGAGCTGAAGTTATCATTTGATGGGAACAGGAAAAAAAGTGGTTCATTTCGCTCTGATTTTGAGGTTTCATCGATAATTGTTTTCTAAAAGTAGTTTTATGACATATATTTGGAGACAGGTCGATAGTTTAGGAATAGGCAAGTCATCATCGCGATACTAGGCTCTACCTTCGGAATTTTTTATATTTTTAATGCTGTTTTTGACATCTTTGGATTGTTCTTTTTCAGAAATTGGAACATTTCGGCGTCCCCGAAACTATTATTGGAAGCAAAGGAATAGGCCACTTATAAACGGGACGTATAGTTGCATTGAATATGCAGCGATTTGCGTCGCGTTTGATAAGCGATTCCAGCGGCACTCCACAAGAAACTCGCATCCAATAAGCTGATTTGTGGAAGAAAACACAATGAAACCTAAACTCTATGACTATTCGAGACAACATAATGTGTTGATTCAGAAAACCAAATTTAATGTTTGAAGTTTATAAATGATATTATTTTTTAATATTTAAATCTATAGCATAAGTTAAGCTTTTTCTAGAATTTTTTTTTTAAATAATTATGCCTGTTGAAAATTTCTTATTGTTTTTTGAGCCGTGTTTATTAGAAACTACACGCCTTCGGCGAAGAGTTTGATCGCAGGAAATAAAATTTCAACTGGATCACTTATAAATAATTTTATATTCATGGTGCCTTAAAAAGTAGTTTTAAACACTAGTAGTTTTAAAAGTAGTTTTCTTATGTTCATTTCGTAGCCTTGCACTCTTTTTCAGTTACTTGTCTTTATTAACGTAAAATACGCAGTTGATTTCAACATAACATTGGATCGGAACATTTTACGTCCAGAAGCATGCTAATTGGCTTAAAACACGCTTATAAAAGGAATTAACGATAGCAATGATAATATTTCAGTTTACTGGATTGTTTCATTATTTACTAACTATTTTGAGGACTTCCTTTACAGATTTCACAGAAAAATTGATGAAGTAAAAGAAGAAAGTAAAATCCAATAAGATATTTTCTTAACTTTCAACAATGGTAGAGAAACACGCAATTAATATTTGTTTACAAAGAAATCGGTTTGAAATGCGCTGCAAGAATAAAAGACATTGCTCTAAATTATGCCAAAAATATTTTTAAAAAGTTATTAAAATTAGAAAAAATTGTACAGCAACTTAATTGTCATCATTGAAAAGGTAATGTTTTGCACTTTCAGATGGCGTAAAAATAGTTTTTGTGCTGTAATATTTTCGGAGGTTATTAAGGAAAAATGCTTAAATGTCGCTTAATTTTTAATTAATTAAAATTCTAATTAAAAATTAAGCTCCAAGGTGCACGTTCCCACCCTCCAATGAATGTTCGTGCCAAATTCCGTGAAAACGGTTTGAAATGCTTTTCAAAAATCAAAGGTATTGTGGTAAATTATGCCAAAAATATTTTTAAAAGTTTATTAAAATTAGAAAAAATTGTGCAGCAACTTTATTCACATCTTTGAAAAGGCAATTTTAGATGGCGTAAAAATAGTTTTTGTGCTGTAATATTAATTTTAAAATTCTAATTAAAAATTTACAAAAACGGCTCCAAGGTGCACGTTTCCACTATCCAAAGAATTCCGTTGCTACAGGTCTAGCGATCTGCCCTGTAGAGGACCAACACACAGGCATTATTAGTAGAGATAACCTTCGCTTTTAAAATTAAAAGCGGCGTAATTAAGTAAAACCAAACTTAATAAAACCAGGCAAATATTAAAGACTAAGTGTACTAAGCGTGTGCTAGGGCCCCGAAATGAAGTTTGGATTTTTAAATATTTATATCGGGTTAGATAATTTCCATGTAATGCCCGATGCACAGTCCTATTTCATTCAGACTAGTCATTAGTGGGGAGAAGCGCTTAGCGGTGTTAAATACACAGAAAGAAGTTGGGTAATTCTCACGTACTTAATGTACGTACTGAAGAAATTAATTGCGAGTTCGATTCTGTGACGTGTCTTAGAGAAATCCTTAGGAAAACGGCAACTAATTACTTTTAAAACACGTCCGGAGGTCTGTGGTCAGTACCCAATTTTTAGCAATGTACATAACACCGCATATTGTTTCTCCGGCGTTTGGCCGCTCATGACTTGTAATAATAGCTTTTTCGGAGAAAAAAGACATCACCAAAAAGCAATACATCGAAATAAGTGATTATGCTTGTTGGCCGGATTTAAAGCATAATGCCTTAAAATTTAGAATCTAAATTTCACATCTCTTGAGATTTCAAGACAGATACCGAAATTTTAAAAACATGAGGAATATTAGACTTCAAAGTTGCTGGACAAAAGTTAATTGACACATTAAGAATCATTTGCAATAACTAAATAGAGACCAATTGCTTCTTTCGACAAGAATAAAAATTATTATTCGTTATCTTATTACAAAAATGTAAATCAATGTCTATGGAAGAGATTAATATGCTTACCTATCAGCCCAAATTTTTTTACTATATCTCCACGATTTTGCAGCAATATTCTGAATGCCGTACAACATCGTAAAGATATCGTATAAATATTGTAGAGCACCTTGTGTTAATAGGATGCATTCAGTGTCCGGCCAATCGTAATACTTCTTTCTTTTGAAAGTTACAACAGGTAATTCTATTTAGGGGCCGTTCAAATATTACGTAAGCACCCAAGGGGGGGGGAGGGGGTTTGCGATTTGCTTATTTTTGCTGACAAGGGGGAGTATGAGTGATGCTTACGTAAGACATTAAAATAACTTTATTTCCGAAAATCTCTCGTAACTTGCACAAATAATTTAATTTAAAAAAATTATATTTGAAAAAAAAAGTTAAATTTGGCAAAAGAAGATTAAACTTGAAATTGTAAGGAAATTAAACTTACATTTTTTTTTTCATTTTAAGCCGCGCGAGTTAGAGTTTTTTATTTGAATTAAGTCCTAAAATTTTTAAAATTAGATTATTACTGTTATACGTTTTGTAAAAAAAAGAAGGGGAGTGGTTGCAGTTTGCTTACGTAATTATAAGAGGGGGGTTTGCTATTTGCTTATTTTTGCTGACAAGGGGGAGGGGGGTAAAAAATACCAAAAAACATGCTTGCGTAATATTTGAACGGCCCCTTAAGCTCAATCAAGTGTCATATAACAATCATCCACGTGGTACAATATATAATGCCCTATTAGCACAAGATGGTCTACAATATTCCATATGATATCTTCAGGACATTATGTAGCATTCAGATTATCGAACAGTGTTTTGTAGATATCGTATAATATTTGTTATTAGGAAGACCATGGAAAGTCGGTATCATCCTTTTATAATACAGGGTGTCTAATGTAAACTTGATCAGTATCTAATTTTTAAACCGTTAGACATATGTAAATACTTCCATTTCGAGAAAGATTTTAAATGACGTAAAGAATTATATTTTATGCTTTTTGAGTACATATATACAGTGCTGAAATAATTTATAAGTCTTGATTTTTCTACAATCCTGCTATCATATTAGTAAAGTATACCTGAAATACTAACAATTTAAGCAATGAAGTATCACTATTTTGATATTAAATTGACCGAGTTATGAAGCGTTGAATATCAAGATTTTAGACCATTTCAAGGGCCGCCTCAAGGAAAATCCCCGAATCAATGGGCGATTCATGTTTGTGGTGGTCGTTATGAGGGGCGTGAAATAATGCAATTCAAATCTTCATAACTCTGTCAGTTTTAGTCGCAGAAGAGTGGAAGCTTTTTCATTTAAAATGCTAATGCGTTAATAATATTTTACTAAATATCATTGATAGGACCAGGGAGACTTTATTTTAAGTCAGACTTCATAATTTTCTCTGCAGTACAATTATTGACTCAAACAACATAGCATAAAATATTTTAAGTCATTTGGAACATTATTTTTCCAATGAAAGTATATGTCGATGAAGAAAGTAGCTATTGGGTCACTATTAGAGTAAGCACCCTGTACAGACAAGGCCATCGTTTAATATTACCATCTTTGAGCAGAGCGGCACGAGTATATCTAGTATTGAAATTTTTTAAAATAATCTCTGAATCAGTGGCGTGGCGAGGGTAAAGGACTTTCGAGTCAGCGTCTATCTGCTTACTCTTCTCCAAACGCCGTCTTTACGTTACTGTGCTCAAATGCTGAGCCCCTTTCGCAGGAAATAGCGGCTCGTCAGTTCAGAAAGAAGCAGAAATGTAAAATTAATTTTCAAGAGAATACAGTTAAAATATAATATTTTAAAAGCATCTTTGCTTCAAAATAGCCGAAGGCTTTTTAACTATAATTATCTGAATTGTATTTTAGAAAAAATAATGACATATTTGTTTTTGATGAATGTCATAAACCAAAAGGAAACGAATGTCGTACTGCCTTCTCCAGTAATTCTTCTTTTTTGGCATCAATTTATTAGTATTTTTATCTTGAGTAAATAGGAACTTTCTATATAAGTGCGTATAAGATTCAACTTTAAGATAACTTATTATTCATAATCACTACAATTATATCTCGGAGTCCATCCTGGACTTTCTACGAAACCATATTCCGTGGCGCCTTAAACCACGTTTTCAGGGCAATTGTTTTCCTCTGTCTTCCCTACAATTATTTGGCCGGAACAGTTACGGGGAGGGGGGGGGGATGACAGCTTTGGTTGTCATGCCACCAGCCTCCATCCAGCCAAACATCTAGTCTAATACGTATTCATGTATTAAATAGCGTTAAAAGAAGTTAAAGAGTCTAATGATTTCCAACCGAAAATTATTGTAGAAGACTTGTAACTCTTGATATTTCTTAGCCAGAATTAATGGAGTGACCTGAATGCAAAATTATAATTATTGAAATTGCAAATGATTTTCAATAAAATTCAGACATTTCTGAATTGCCAATTGGAGATTAATATATAAATAATAATAAATGGATTAAAATAAAACTTATGAGCAATTTCCTTTCTTAATCTCTCAACTACCATGTTACAAAATGGTGTTTTGCAATAAAGGAAACTGCAATGCACAAAATGCATGAACGTTCGTCAATTGAAAACAGCGCAATTATTTTAGACTTAAGGCCGTTCTGAGGCTGTTTGAGATACTGACAATTTGCTTACTAATTAATCTTTATTAGGTATTGTCTGAACAGACTTTCCTTAGAATCATTTGCATTTTACGCATTTTCCATTGATACCTTAAACATGAAAGGCCGTAGAAAGAAAGGAAACACTTGGATAAAAGTAATCATGTTTATGCAAGTTTTACCACTATTTAAAACAATTTTTTTTTGTAAATAAAATTTAACTAACACAATCTATAAATTAATTGACCTTTACTTTAAAAGCGAAAGTTTTAAAATGCGTATCTAAACAAAAATTTAAGTTCAAGTTGTTATAATTTGTGAACGGAAATGAAAAGCGATGTCATTCCGAATTGGGTGAGGCTTTGAAAACAATTCCTACAAGTTCATCTAAAACTGAGAATGCAATTACTGCTGCCGTGTTCTTCATAACAAAGCTAAGAACTAGGCTGAGTGTTAAAAGCATAGATTGCTTACGTTTTCTAAAATCATACTTTAAAAATGAATAATTAATAAATTTTATTTTTATTTTTAGCACAATATATAAAAGAGTATAAATTTTAGAATTTAAAAATATCCTTACTTTGTGTAATTGTTATTGATATCAATTAAAATATCTAATTTTTTGGTTTTATTAAAAAATTTCATGGATTCCCGGGAATGACTGTTGTGTTTCCGGGATTTCGCGGAAGAAGAAAATGGCGGAAAATCATAAACGCTATGCCGAAACCCGTAATAGAGATAATTTTTAAAGCTAGATTTTACTTCATGAACACAAAATAATCTTTCTAACTTCTGTAACAGGATTACATTAAATTACACTTATTGGAATAATCAATGATTGCTATTCATTCCAGAAGAAAACAGAACCTCAAATGAAGTTTCCTAAAGCTACATCCCTAACTCTAAAACCCGCTAATGTCTCTCATTTCGGTTTCAGTTAATTTGTTTTTCTAAAACATGATATTCTTCATAAAGATGGGGATAGCAAAAATTTCTGCCTTTTGAGTTATTATTTGTATTTAATCCTTTTCTACTATTTGAAAAGCTTGTAAAGTATTTTATCGTCCTTTGCTAAATACTTTACAGTGAAGTTTGTTGTATATCTGTTTTCGAATAAAGGTACATAGTGCTCCCAATATTCACTGATTTTGAAAGCTCTACTACCCTGTCAAATGGCCACTTCCAGGTCACTATGTTGTTTCAAAATATAATATGCGTTTTTGTTTACAATTACATGTGTGATATGTTTTAAAAATCAAGGCGAAGCAAGATGCAAACGTTCAAGTAGCACTTACATCGCTTGAAAATAACTTTACGAGTAATATGATTTTCAACTTCAAAGACTGACATTTTGCTTACTGCAAAATTCAGTAAGTGTTTCTTGAACAAAATTTCTTTAGAATCATGAACACCTGTATTCAATTTCCAGACATAGTTTTTACACTGAAAGGATATTGAAATAGACATAGCATGTGAATGAACGTGCCTGGAGAGCTTTACCACTAATTTAATTTAAATTGTTCCTATATATATTCTTTTTCTACAGAAAAAAAATATTTACGAACTAAATTAAATGGAATTTTTTTTTTAAATTTAAAGCTTGGTCTTTTATGACCGGGCTGGTTTTCAGAAGGATGATTGAAATCGCGTTAATTTTTGGGAACATACGAAATAAGCGGAGTGGTACCTTCTTCTTCTGACTTTGGGGTTTCAGCGCCATCAATTTGCTCTATGAATGTATTCTCTTGTAAACAGGTAGGAGGAGAAAAAAATTTCATAAATATACAGAAGAGGAAACGGTGTTAAAATTGGAAAACTATTTGTATGTCAACTCAATTGGTATCATATAAGAGATATTACACATTTATTACACATAAAAGAAATACCAGAGGTCACATTCCACAGTTTGATAAGAGACCGAAACGCCGCCAGACTCTGAGCACAAATCTAGCCACTTTAATGTCTGCCTTTTCGAATTTAAACCCAAGGTTTTATTGCCGTATTAGTGTGTACTTTAGGATGTTTTGACCTTCTTGATCACATGAGGTAAATTTAATACGTGTTTATGAACTTTTATCAAAGAGTTGTAGTGGCTGATTTATAGCTCACTTAGCATTTAAATTTTTTTAAATATCTTTTTTATATCATTTATTTATTATTATATTTAATTTTATCAAACTTTATTGGCAACGGTGTATGAGATTGATGATATTTTGTTTTGAAATTACGATGATGATTTCCGGTGAATATAAATATCCTCAAGTCTAAAAAATAAAAGCTATACGAAATAGAGGATTCGCAATTTTTATTTGACATGTTCAGCAAATTTTTTTGTTGCTTCTATCACTATTAAAACAACATAGAAGCCAATGTGAAAAGTCGATCCGTTTCTGTAAAAAAACAAAATGTCAAACATCGACAGAGACGAAATTGGAGCTGAACTGCAGAAAGTGAATAGACAAACCTGAAATATGGTTATACAGTGGTACCTCCGAAAAGCGGACAGTCACGGGACCAAAAGTTTTGTCCGTTATTAGGAGGTGTCCGCTATTGGGGAGGACAACCTTTTCATGAAAAAGCTTTTGCACTTCTGTTTGACATTTGATTGAAAATTACGCAATGAAATTTAACCGTAATGCGCAAATTTACGCATTTACGAAAATTATGCAATTTTAATTAAGAAGGAAAAATTAATTAGGTAAGAAAGGAATAACTATTTACTACTTTACCTGTTAATTGTGTGCTAATTCTTTTATCTTGCATTAAATTATCCCAAAATACAATGCATAGTATTTTAATTATTTCTTGAAAAAATCTGTTAACAAAGTTTGATTTCTCTTTTTTACACAGCAATCCTGTTTTTCAAGGTGAATCTTCATAGGATTTAGCTTTGCTAGTCCCTCGGAATCTTCATTGTTCAGAAAGAACTGTTTTAATTGTTCGCTGTATTTCAGTGCTTCGGAATAATCTTTGATTTTGCAGTCTTCCATTGGCGATTCCTCATCATCATCCTCAGAAAGGGCCAGTGCTTCAGTTGTGTCTCAATGAATGAAATTGGAAACATGCAGGTTTTCTTCCTCAATGGATAAATCGTCGTCGATCTTGACATACTCTTCAACGCTGACATTTGAATCTAAATTGGCTACTAGATCCGCAAGTTCTCTTTCGCTTTTTTCAGTAGTACTGTCAGTTGCCACTTCGCTTGTACTAAAAAATCCCGCCTTCTTAAAATATTTTAGAACGCACCCAGGTTCCACCTTTTTAAGGCCTGACGTAGTCCAGGAAATTGCATCCAAAACATATACTGATTTTCAGGAGGAAATCTGTGAAAGCACATGTCTCAGAAGTAGCTTTATGTCTCCTATTTTAAAGCTGCGGACAATTCCCTGATCAAGTGTCTGTAGCATCGAAGTGGTGTTAGGAGGCAAGAAAACTAAATTAATATTTTTGAGCTTTAAATCATGAGGATGGGAAGAAGCATTGCCCCATGAACAGAATGATTTTTCTCTTTTGTTTTTTCATTTTTTTTGTCTAACTCCACCAACCAATCGCTCATTATCTCAGTGATTATCCACGCTTTCTTATTTGACTTCCACGAAACACTAAGTTTTCGTACATCAATGTTCTTGAAACATCTAGGCTTCTTAGCTTTTCCAATAACAACTGGAATTTCGAAGTCTTCCAGCATGTTGCAACACAGCAAAAGAGTGAGCCGTTCTTTTGAAATTTTCCCGCCACTACATTTTTCACCCTCTAAACATAAGGTCTTTTCCGGAAGGACGCGGTAAAAGAGATCAGTCTCATCGGCATTGAAAATGTCTCTGTCATCATATCCTTTAAGCAAAGATTTAAGTTTTCCAAACCAATCTGTTACTTCATTTGGATTTACAGATTTTTCTTCGCCACAAATCTGTTTAAAAGATATGTTGTGACGTGTCCGGAATTTTTCCAGCCATCCATTTGAGGCCTTAAAAGTTTCTAATCCCAAACTTTCACCGACTTCTCTGGCTTTTTTTTGGAGCAAAACACCATTTACAGGAATGTTCTTTGCCAAGCAGAACGGAACCATTTCATCAACACTTCGTCAATTTCGCTTCTTTCTATCTTAGGAAACTTCAAATTTTTCAAATTTCGTTCACAAGACCCCAATTCAAGACCCACATTTTTCGAATTCCTTCTTTATCCTTCAGAAGTTCACTAATCTGCGTTTTACCAACGTGGAAACGTTCGGCAAGTCTACGAACTCTCAGCTTTTCCTTTTCAATAACTTTCAAAACGTCAATTTTTTCTTTCAAATTCAATCTCTTCTTTTTCGACGTCATTTTAATCAGTTTGCACTGTCGCACTAAACTGAATAGACAAGTAAAGTTTTAGCCTCGCCAGAAACCAACGACCAAGCCTCCCCAAACAGATTTTGCGCCTCTAAATTCCAAGAAACACGGGGAGTTTTGTAAGAATAGGAAGAAAGAAAGGGTGAGGGAGCAGAAGAATACCATTGTGCACATTTTAGGGTCGAATTCCATTGTGCCAAGCACGGAAGGGAGGAGTCGGGAAAAGTTCGTTGTAAAGATGCTGAAAAATATATTTTTTGATTGCTTGTTTGAATAATTTTGAAATGTTTGCCAAAATAATTTAAAGTTTTTCAAAAATACTTGTCCGCTATTCGGAGTGTCCGCTATCCAGAGGGAATAACATGGATTTTCCTATATAAAAGGACTGGGACTCATAAAAATGTCCGTTAATTAGAGGTGTCCGCTATTCGGGAGTGTCCGTTAAGGGAGGTACCACTGTATAAAGTATAGGCTCAATTCAAAATAAGCGGTATCACAGCGGAAGAAACGATATTTAACAATTTAATTTCTAAAATGGAGCCCAAATTTTTATAAATTGTATGGAATATCATTATCACTGATAGCGAAATTATATATTCGTATTCTGAAACTAGACACTTGAATTTATTTAAAGAATGTGAAAATTCAAGAATTTGGCGTTTAATCACTTTAATTGATTTAGTCGACTTAAACCCGAGTCAATTGTTAAAAAAAATTAAGATCAGTAGGTACTTCAAATGTTTCTGAAAATTTTTTTAAAACTTTATAGCTACGAAAATAAATTGAATCCATCAAAATCCATCAAATCCATGAACGGATGTGACACCACATCAGCTCTATTTAATTATGGTAAAATGAAGTTTGGGCAGACTTTGACAAACCATCCTGATCTCCTCAAAGTAATTGAAAATTTTAAGAACCGAGATATAATCCCTGAAGCTCTTCTCTGGATGCAGGGAACCGCTTTCTTGTGGCATTGTATGGTTATCCAATATCTGCCTCGGATACAGCATCCTTCAATAATGTTCGCAGCAAATGTAATATTAGTACTAACTCTTGCCATGTTTTCTGAATGATAAATAAACAGAAATACTATTTTATTTTGAATTATTTATTCTTTGAGGACAAAATTTATCTGCAAAAAATGTTTAGGACCATTTCGTCCAGAACATCCCAAACTGAATTTTAAAGCTTAATTTAATTATTTGTTATTTTTTTGTTTTAAAACGATAAAAAAATACATTCCAATACTCTGGCATTATAATCACTAATTTTTACATTTGAATTTTGAAATCTCAATTTTCTCTGAAATTATTTCCCAGCGTTCTGGATATTCACCCCAAGTGTAAATGAAGAATCCTCTATTTGAAATAATTTTTAAAGCGAGATTTTAATTCATAAACATAAAATATTCTTCCTAAATTTGGTAACAGGATTACATTCAATTATGATTAATTGATTTATCAGTGATTGATATTCAACTCAAAACATAACAGAACCCCAAAGGAATTTTTTTTAATCTACATATCCAACTCTAAAACCCGCTAATGTCTCTCATTTCGGTTTCAGTTAATTTGTATTTCCAAAACATGATGTTCTTCACAGAGATGGAAAAGTAAATATTTCTGCTTTTAGAGTTATTATTTGTATTTAATCCTTTTTCTACTATTAGAAAAGCTTGTAAAGTATTTTATCGTCCTTTGGTAAACATTTTACAATGAAGTTTGTTGAATCTCCGTTTTCGAATAGAGATACATGGTACTCCAAATACTCACCGATGTTGAAAACACTACTACGCTGTCAAATGGCCATTTCCAGGTCACTATGTTGTTTCAAAATATACTATGCGTTGTTGTATAAAGTTGTTACATATATACAGTGAAATCTCTTCGAACGGCCACCCCTCTTAACGGCCAATTTTTCGTGGCACGGATTTTTTGGCCCATAGACCTAATGTTAAAATAACCCCTAGCAACGGCCAATCGGCGAGAAAGTTAGCTGAATTATTTTACAGAGAAAGAACGCAAATCAACAAAATCATTAAAGAAAAAGATTTGATTTTGAAAGCGTACGAAGATTTCAAATTTCGTGGTGTCAAACGGATGAGACACGAAAAGTATGTGGACATAAACGAGGCTGTTTCGGAATGGTTTAAAAATGTTCGGGCGAAGAAAATTCCTGCCAGTGGACATATGACGCAATACAAGGCAAAAGAACTTGCGGATGTTTTGGGAATTGAAAATTTCTCCGCCAGCAATGATGGGTGGACAGATTTCGCATACGGAATAATATTACTTTTCGATGACTGTGTGGCGAAGCAGCCGATGTCGACCCCAGTTTATGTGAAGATTGGCAAGAGCGTCTTCCACTTCTTTTGGCTGGATATGATGACAAAGACATATTTAACATGGACGTAACGGCACTCTTTTTTCGCGCTTTGCCCAATAAGAGCATGATTCAAAAATCCGAAGGCAGAGGTGGAAAAATTCCGAACGAGCTACTTACCATTAGTTTTTGTGTGAGCGCAGCTGGAGAGAAAGAGAAGCCCCTGGTCATTTGGAGATGTCAAAAACCCATGTGTCTTAAAGGGTAAGATTTAAACCGTCTTGGTGTGTCGTAGTACGCGAACAAAAAAGCATGGATGGCTTCATCAATTTTTGAAGAAAGTCTGGTAAACTTCGACAAAAATTGAGGAATCAAGTCAGGAAAGTTCTCCTTGTGTTGGACAATGCGACATGTCATGCGCACGGAGCTCAGCTCAAAAATGTCAAATTGTTGTTTCTACCGCCAAATACGACATTAAAACTTCAGACATTAAATCACGGTGTTATAAAATGTTTCAAGATGGAATATAGACAGTGTGCTCTGCGACACGTCATTGCACGTATGGATGGATGCGAAAGTGCTAGTGAACTTTCAAAGAAAATTTCTGTCGGACTTTCTGTGCCTTGACTGGATTAAAAACTCCTGGAAAAAAATTGGTCAAGAAATGATCATTAAATGTTTTTTTAGCTGTGGAATCAGTAGCAGAGAAGTCGAGAGACAATTAGATTTATTCGAAGAATAGATGGCGGGTGATCAATTAGCATAGCTCTCGAAACTTGCTGGAATAGAGTACTATCCCGAATCCATCCAGCACGAAGCAGCAGTGGAGTGCTTTGATGATTACAGTGCCGATTGTGAGGAACGCCTTTTGGTTAACGAGTCTGCCGAATGTAAGCGTTTTTTAAATGCTTTTAATTCAATCTAAAATTTATTTAAGATTGATTTAAATTAACTAACCAGAATGTTTTGTGTATATAAACGTTTTTACAAATGAAATAAATTTTGTGTCTTTCAGGCTCTAATTCCGTCTCTGTCTGGGAATTTTCTGATACGGTTTGTAATCGTCAGCAAGCTAAACTTTCAACTCAAGCGACTTTGGGGAAAATAGATGAACTCATTGGAAATTCCGACGCAATGACAAACGAATCGGTTAGAAATTTACTTTTTAAACTGAAATCGAACTTGAAAGAATAGTTGTTTCCGAGAAGAGTAAAAACTTAAAACAGTCACAAATTGTATCCTTTTTTCAAAAAACGTAAAAATTCATTAAACAAAGTACTATTTTCTCTTTAGATAAGTCTCAAACTTCATTTTAAATAAGAAATATGCGTCAGAATTTTTTATATTATATATTATAGCAATTATCTTGTAATTGTAACGAAAACTCTTCAGAGCGGCCGGCCCCCTGAGTGGCCCTCTTTACGAAGGGGTGGCCGTTCAGAGAGTTTCACTGTTATATGTTCCGAACATCATGACGAAGCAAGATGCGAACGTTCTAGTAGCACTTACATCGCATGAAAATACCTTTACGAGTGAGATGAATTTCAACTGAACACTTAAATGTCTTGTAAATCTTTCTTTACTCTTGATATTTTTGAGTCAAAATGAAAGTAGTGACCTGAATGCTGAATTATACTTTATGCATTTTGGACATGATTTCGAATGATAAGTATCATTCTCATTCTTTCAGACTCAAATATTTCAGATGAGGATTTAAATTTTAATAATTAAATTAAAACGAAACTGCTTTTTAGGTACTATGTTAATATGATAATTTTTTTGAAATTCGAGAAGTTTCTTTTCGTAAACTGTCAACTGCCATGTTCAAAAAATTCCATGTTTGGCAAAAAAGGAAATTAAAATGCAATAATATTCATCAGTTGAAGAGAGCGCATTTTCTGTAGAGTTAACGCCATTTCAGACTCTTTGAAAGACTGACATTTTGCGTACTAAATAATTCGGTAAGTATTTCTGGAACAAAATTTCTTTAGAACCATTCACACTTGTATTCGTTCTCCAAAAATAGTTTTTATATTAAAGGAAGTTAAAATAAAAATTGTATGTGAATGAACGTTCTTGGAGAGTTTTACCACTATTTTAATTCCAATTCTTTCTATATATGTATATATTTCAACAGCATTCAATTACTAGTATTGCAAGGTCTCGCCAATTGTTTTAGATTTAAAGCTTGGTCTTTCATGTCCGTGCTGGTATGCAAAAGATAGAGTTGAAGTCGTTATCTTTAGATGGGACTATGAAATAAACGAAGTGGTACGATTCAGTACGAGGTTTCAGTGCCATCCTTTAGCTGTATGGACAGAGAAGCAGAATCAGAGGTTTCACTCCCATAGACCCAAAAGGCAACTTTTTTAACATTGCGCTTCACATAGACAGTACGCCAACAATGTGTTACAGTGGAACTAACCGGAATACGTCACCGTGACGTCATTGTGACGCGAGAGGAAACGAAGCCGTTTCTTATCGTCATGAGAAAGATTTAAACAATAATTAGGTATTTATTGAATTTTCAACTCGTTTTTCGACGATTATTAAATTTATGAATAGCTAATTTTTTATATATATTGTTGATTTAAAAATGTTATTGTTCTAATGATAATGCCATTTATTTTTGTTTATATAATTATTTTAAATCTCTCACAAAATTGACTTTTTTCTTTAATACAGAAAATAAATTTGGAATATCATTCAAAACATTAAAAAATTAATTTGCCTGTTTCCTAGGGTAGCAATAATTTATAACGTGGGAATGTATAATTTAATAAGATTAAAGTTTTTTTGATATGAATAATTTCATTTATCTTTTTTGAAGAAAAGTTTTTTCAGATCATAAATTTTTTAAACCAATAGGAAATTAATTTTTATTAAATTAGATAATTCTATACTATCTCTTTCAGAACATGTTAAAACTTCAACAATAAATCAATTTTTCATAAATTCCCCCTTCAATATTATTCAAGACACAAAAATTGGTAAAATGTAATTTCCATAAAAGAAATTCACTTGTGATTTTCTTACTCTGTACAGGAAATTAAATTTGTTGTTTTAGTAAATATTATACTGTTTCTTTCAAAATATTTTGAAACTTATACAATCTATTAATTTTTAATAAATACACATTGATTCTAGTTAAAGATTTAAAAACTAATAGAATTTAATTTCCATAAAGAAAATTCATTTGTGAATTTTTTTAACCTAAATTTTTTCATATGTTATTACTTTACTACTTCTTTCGGAATATGTTCAAATTTCAACAATAAATTAATTTTTAATAAATTCACATTTATCATTATCCAAGATACTAAAATTGATAGAATATAGGTAATTAATTCACTTGTAATTTTCATAAACTCTGCAAGAAATTATATTTGTTGCTTTAGTTACTATTATACTAACTCTTTCAGAATATTTTAAAACTTCTACAGTTTCTAATAAATTCACATTAATTCTTCAAGATGAAAAATAATGGTAGAATGCAATTTCCACAGAGAAAATTCATTATTGAAGATAAATTTTCAGAATTTTCCCAACCCCCTTCCACAAAAAATCAAATACCTTTATATGGTTATGAAACTAGATGCTATAATTAATACAAAATACTTAAAACAATGTCACATTTTATTGAACAAGCATAATAAGTTACAAAACTTAACATTTCTATCAAATACAGCCTAGAAATCAGAGTTAATTGTTATATATAGTGTAAAAATATTCGATATAAGAAAGTGTTATAAAAAAACCAATAGCTGGAAATTAATTGAATGAAGTTAGCTCCTAGGGTGGCCCTGTCAGGAGTTAAAACTCCCGATGCACCTCATCATTCTACCTAGCATTGGATTATGAAATTATGATTTTTGATAAAACAAAATACAATTTTTTTTTCAAAAACGTTTGCAAGCTGAAATATAATAAAATCATCAATAAAATTTAAATGGGGAACATATTTTAACTTATTTTTAGAACTTGTGTTGGATTAGAAATAATGGTTCATAATTCGAACTAGAGGAAATAAAAGAAACATTGTGCTTCCTCTTTGTGTTCCAGGTGATCATGAAAAAACCTCTATATTTTCTTTGCTTATGTCAACGTTGAATGTTTTGGTAATACTATTTCTTTGCGAACGTAAAATAAAATTAGACAAAACACATTTAATTGACAAAATATTGAAACAAATTATTTGTTGGTTACTTTAAGTAAGATTATTTACTGATATCATATTCTTTAAAATCCAAAAAAACTGTATGATTTTCTAAAATTTTAGCCTCATCTACCATTAATTTTTGACATTCAAAACATTCATAAAGAGACAAATATTTTTTAGCAAAATGTCCTGAAATATATTACACACAACACTGTCTAAGATATTTAAATAAAGCTGTCCACATCATGTTCGACACTTTCCACTGCACAGTCTTCAGAGCTTATAATGTCTAGTAATTCTTTTTTATTTAAAGAATTGAAATCAATGAGGCTGTACGCTTCATCCTCCTGACAACTTTTATCAGTCGATTGTTTAAAAAAAATAATGATAATAACCTTCTAAATTGTGTGGAAAAATTCATATGCATCAGAATTTTCCATAAATCCTCCTTGTTTTCTTAACAATGCAAATATGTTTTCCAGGGCATTTTGATTAAAATGGACTGAACAAGCATAATAAACCACAAAACATTCTTACATAACATTTCTAGCAACGTTGCCTTAAAACCAGAGTTATTTTTTGATTATAGTATGAAAATATTCAATATAAGGGAATGTAATTTTAAAAAATGAAGAGCTGGGTGGGGGGCATAATGGAATGCCCTTTCATGCCTTGAGTAGATCATACCAGGAATTCAAACTTCCGACAAACTTCTCTCATCATGGGAAAATGTTCAATCATGATATAATAATTTCTTATTAAATATTAGAGACAGTATTTTTCTTTTATGGGAAAATATTTAACAGTTTACACATAAAGAAATCATAAAAATAAAAAAGCTACAAATGCAAACATATTTCAATTATTTTTAGAACTCATGTTGATTTCACATTGTTGTTCATAATTTTGATACTGAGCTTAATCGTTATTGTGACAAAACCAGAAATTTAAAAAATATTCCCTTCTTCTTTGTCATCTAGGTGATTATTGAAAAATATTTAACAATTAAATTACTATTATAACTATATTAAAATACTAACTATACAAATAAATTTTAATATAATCAGATTTACTAATACCATAATAATTAAAAAAACTGTATGATTATCTGAAGTTTTAGAATCATTCTTGATTAATATTTTACATTCTATAAATTCCACGAGAACAAATTTTTAAAGCGAAATAACCTGGTATATACGATAAAGCATTTTCTCCACAGTCTCCAGAGCTTATGTCATCAAATGATTCTTTTTTTATCAAAGTTAGTTGGTGCATTTTTAAAGATAAAGGATTTCTGTAAAAAAAATAAAAGGAATTTGTCAAAATATAATGGGACGTTATAAAGGGTGGAATGGTAAGTAAACATACTCGTTGTAAGATTACATAAAGAGGTGGTATTTTTAAGTATATCAGGCCTGTAAGTTTCATTATTTATAATTAATAAAATCAATGAAACACATAAACACACCTTAAATTAAAAAAAATGGTGAAATTGACTACCTTTGTAGGAATGAATGAAACAACTGACAGGAAATTTGGCATAGAAATTTAATTAATTTATGTATTAATCTCATATCTGTATGACATTTTTTAAGATACAAAATGCTAATTTAAATACTTAGAAATACTTTATTCAAAAAAAATACAATTTTCAAAGTATTTAATAATAAAATATAGCAATAATCATTTTTTAATTATCTGAGACCACAGAGCTTATAACAAAAAAAGTTTTTTTTTCTCAAAGGAACTGAAGTTGGATAAGATATATGCATCATGAATTTGGTATTTTTAAAAAAAAATGTAGCCACTTAAAAAATAAAAGAAGATAATTTTTTAAAATAAAATTTTTTTAGCATAAGTAGTGTAACGATAACTTAGAAACTGACTCAATGTAAGATACACAGAAAAATTCCAAAATTTATTTCGTCAAATTAATTAGAAAATTGTTGCAGTATCAAAGTATATATTCAAACCGTGATCAACAGGATCATATGAGGCAAGTTCATCTAATCATAATATGCGAGTTCTTCTCCTATTCAGACAAATTTCCACAAAATCTTGGTGCATTTCATATGACCAGCCATCCTGAAGACAAAACAGCTACAACATTGCAGACTGCCTGAACAAATTTCTGGTATATTAAATTTATATAACACAAACCAATTTATTTTTAATAAAGACTCCACTCCATTGTATTACATGAATAAAATATTCACCTTCAGCCATTAACAATTAATTTTCTTATATGAATCTGCGTTAAATAAATCAGATAAAAATATTTTGATAACTTTACTAAACTAGTATTAGCTAATATGCTTATTAAACAAATTTCCTACATTTTATTTACACAAATAAGAATGAATATTTTAATTTGCCTCTGGAAAACGGATGTTAAAAATAAATACTAATAAAAATAAGAAGCTTCTTAAAAGTGAATTGAAATTTGCATAAGGATGCTATATTAACATACTGAATTATTTCTAAGTCACTAGTAGCAGTATATGTAATAATAACAAGAAAGTGTAATCATTAAACAGACTAGAAATATTTAATTAGTTCATTTATTCTATTTCACAGTAGGCATTTCTAAAAAAGCTTGCTTCGGATATAACCACACATAGTAAATACACATCTCAATATTACTTCAACTTAGAGCACAAATAACAGCAACAATTTTCATATTATAAAAATGCAACCAACACTTTCCCTTCAAAATCAAAATAAGCTAAAAATGCTACAAAATTTTATCCTTGAATATCCGCAATATAATTATAAAGGTATTGCAGTAAACGGAGGAATTCCGAAATATTTAGAAGAGGTAAATTTTAAACACAGTGCTGAAGAAAATATTAGAAGGCTTTGTTTCACAAAAGGTGGGGTTTTGGTTGAGGAGTTTGACCAAATATTTTCAGATCTATTCATGCGAAAAACAGCTTTTTATAAGCAAATAGTGAGAACACATTCTACTAGAGCTAAAGAATAGGAAGAAATTTGATTTTCAGCAGTATTTCAATATTAAATTATTGATAAAAAATTTTAACTTCTAAATTACTTTTACAGTTCACAATACATCATAGCAATAATTATAAAAAGTTTTTCTGAGGGTAATAAGCAAAAGTCCATTAATATCTTTTAAAATTATTTTAATTACCAAGTCATACTATGTTCCAATAAATCTATCAAAATACATCATTACAAAAAATTTAAAGAATTCATGCACATTTTTGTCAGATTATTCCATATGATAGGCATTTTAATATACTTCAGCAATTGCACAAAAATAAAAAAAATAAAAATTATTATTTTATATACAAAAAGTGAAAATAGGTATTGTAAATATTGGAAGATTTTCAGTTATTTAAATAACATCTCATAAAATTTTGTAACGTATATTAAACTTACCGTTCTCATCTCCAGGAATCTTGAAGAGGAAAGTACTCAAATCTGTAGAAAAGACTGGAATAGGCACTAATTTGGATTCTAAATAAAGTATTGGGCATAATTCTAAAAAAACCCGATTATAATAAATAATCTGGGAAATGTGACAAGGAGCAGGAAGAATTAAACCGGCAACCCAACATGGCGGCGTTTCGGTTCCTTTTCGTTCGAGGTACGATATGGCGCCGTGTTGTGGTTTGTAGTTCGAACAAATACGACTGTAACGCTTAGGTGGCGCTGCGATAGTTAACCAAACTCTCGAGTGAGACCTTTGGTACTCTTTCTCTGTGGCTCTATGAATGTATTCTATTTGAAAACAGGTAGGAGGAAAAACAAATACATATCATAATTATACCTTTCAATTATTAGACAACAGGAGAAACGTTGTTAAAATTGGAGAAATATTTGTATAACAACTCAATTTATATCAAAAAAGGGATAATACGCGAAGAAGAAGTGCCAGAGGTCTCATTCCTGAGTGTGTTAAAAGACCGCAATGCCACCAGTCTCTATACACAAGTCTAGCCACTTTGATTTCTGCTTTTTCGAATGGAAACGCAAGGCTTTATTGCCATATTATATACATATTAGTGCGTAGAGTAAGATGTTTGATGTACTTCTTGATACCAACAGATAAATTTAATTCGTGTTTATGAACTTTTACCAATGACTTGTAGTGGCTGAAACATATCTCACTCAGCAATCAATTAAGTTTTGGAAATATATTATATATATGATTTATTTATTATTATATTTAATGTTATTCTACATGTAACTTTATTGGCAACAGAGTAGAATATTGTTGATATTTTGTTTTGAAATGATGATTTCCCGTGAATTTAGATTGTCACAAGTCTAAAAAACAAACGCTATGAAATAAATTTTGATATGCTAAACAAACGTTTTTGTTAATCTATCACAATTATTATTAAAGCATTAATAAAACGATCCGTTCCTGCAAAAAAATATCAAAAGGTGACAGAGACGAAAGTGCAGCTGAACAGCACAAGGTGAGAGCAAAAATAACTCCATTTTGAATAGACAAACCGGAAATATAGTTATATCAAGTAGAGGCTCATTTAAAAAAAGCGGTATCATTGCCGAAGAAACGAAATTTAACTTTTTAAGGCGTCTGACTACGTCTAAAAGACGGTTTTAAACGAAATTCATAAAATTTTTTTATGGTTTTACTTTAAAGTTCATTTATTTAGCTTTCTAAATCTGGGTTTATTTTATTTTTACGATGAACAGAAACGGAGATATAGAATTTTTTTATAAAACACGGTAGCTGAAAACGAAACCGGAAGTTGTCTGTTTTCCCACGTTATACCGAATGCACCGCACTCTGAAATATAAATTAATTTGCTTTTTATTTAATTAGATTAATTATACACTCTATCTGCAAGTCATGTCAATTTTAATAAAATTTTGAGTTTTGACAAGCTACTATGAACATTTTTGCCAAAATGCACATTTGTGGAGTTACAAAATTCACGTTTTGGACATCGATAGCTGAATTGTTGTTTGATGATTGATTTTATCGTCTTAAAAGAGTATTTCGTGAACTGGGAATAGTTCCTGGCCAATATATACATTGAAATAATTTCTTAACCTTAATAACCATAGAATCATCACTTATTAAGAGACAGTCTTTGGAAGGAACAAGAAACGCTAGAAAAAAATTACGGGATCTCAGAATGAAAAAATGTGACAATATTCTGAATAAAGAAAGTATATCTTACAAATGTGACAAATTTCAAAAGAAGTTAAATAAACATATTTTTAATGAAAATCAAATTAAAACTTTAAATGCGTTTTTCGGAAGACATATATTTTGTCAGAAGTTACTTACGCAAAACACGATATCTCAAAACATTATCTATGTATTTCCTTGAAATTTTGTATATATGTTGCCTTTAGTGTAGTAAAGGCAATGAACTAGAGATATAGTTTTGATATCAATAGTATTGATTTAGAGCTGTTTAATGTTGATTATACCTATGCATTTTGTGAAATTTTGAATGAGAGAATACTCGACTGGTCATAACTTTCCTGTAAATGCAAGTATTTCTTAGATCCTAGTTCATATCTGTAAATGTGCTGTGTAGAAAAATAATTTGAACATATGGATTAGAATTTCTGCTGGAGTGTTTTGCTTTTTGCTCTAATTTTACCCATTTTTTACTTGAATTACCCCATTTTACTGAATCTGAAAGTAACGTAAAATTTCCTGACTGGTATTAATGATTGTTTTGAATCGTATTGAGTCAGAAAATGAAATGAAATTGCAAATTAAAGCGATTTTTCAAAAATTAGTTCCCGCACTTAGTCAGATATCCTCAAATTTATCCCAAATGTGTTGGAAATGTATGGAATATCATTATCATCTCCATATCAAATGTATTTAATAACATTATGGAATATTAGAATCACATAGCGAATCTAAATATTCATATTCTAAAACGAGAATATTGAATTTATTTCTATTTATTGCATAATTTATTTAATTGAAAATGCAAGAATTCAACATTTAAACACTGTAATTGATTTAGGTGATTTAAAGCTGAATCAATTGTTACAAAAATTAAAATCAGTAGGTAATTTAGTTGTTTCTGAAAATTTTATAAAATCTTTATGGCTAGGAAAATTAACTAACTTTCTTAAAGTCACTAAAGATGTTATTGATAGTTTGACAATTGTGGCTGAAAAAGTTTGCTACATGAGCCCTCACATTGAAATTTCCAGTACAAATAATGTGCACAATTCTTCGAACGAATTATTATATGAAATTAAATATTTTGATCAGCAAATTGCTGAATTTTGGATTCGTACTTGGGCTAGGCTATGAACATTGAATAACAATTCTTTTCAAAAGAAATCTCGAAGTAACCGGCGTAATAAAATTGATCCCAAAGGAAAATTGTGTTACTTTTGGATGCAAAAAGCTGCGCCATAGCAGGGAGAGTCTGGAGCATGCGCAGTCTTCTGGCAGCTTCCTTTAAGAGCTCGAAATGTGGGCGTTGTTCCAGTAATTAGTGATGCAGTTATGTAGTAATAATAGCTGTAGTTCTTGTTTTTGTGTTCATGTTGTTTGTTGGTTTTATATAATATTTTTGCTGTTTTAATAAAGTTTCGTTTCGCCAAGAAGGGCTGTTTTATTGAGAGACTATTGCACCGTATCCAAAAGAGAATCGGGTAGATTCAGAAAACCTTATTAGTCTTTTAAATATTCTGTCATATTAGATGCAATATAATGGCGTCTGAGACAGGACACTTTTGTTCTGGTGAGTTTGCGTGAAATATTCATTTGAAATAATGGAGTCCCTGAAGACACATCGGAAATCATTGAAAACTGCATTTACAGTTGCAGCAAAAAATCTGAGGCAGCACTTGGAGATTCTCGAAATTGATGGCAAGAATCTTGGTAAACTGAGCTCGTTATATTCACAGTTCGTTATTTTAACGTCTAGAGGTGATTCAAAAAGGAATAGCCTCACTGCTTTTGGAGGATACTAGCTCTCATTCTGATTTTGAAGCAGACTTTGAAGCCTCTGAAAGTTATCGTGATATTTAACTTGAGCTGAAAATGAAGGTTGAAGCTTCCTTGAAGAGTTCCAGAGGCCTTATACAACGTTCTTCAATGGATAATGCACAGAAACTCAAATTGCCGAAGTATGAGTTGAAGAAATTTTCGGGTGACCCAAAAGAATTCCTCACATTCTGGAGTATTTTCTCGATTTGACTGAAATCGATAAGTTCCAGTATTTATACTAATGCATGGTACCCGAGTCCAGAGCTGCAGGAATGATTTCCAGTTTTCCAATTACAACCGAGAATTATTCAAAGGCGATTCAACATCTGAAGGCAGGGTGTATCTTCTGGTACAGATTTATGTGCGAGATCTTCTTTCCCTTACAATGAAGAATGCTGTTGCCGAAAAAAGTTCTCTTGATTTGTCTACTCTTTGCGACTTGTTGGAGACAAAGCTTAGGGCTTTGGAAATCTTGGGACGTACTAAGGAGAAGTTTGCTGATTTTCTGGAATCGCTTGTGGAATCTTGCCTGCCTGAAAGTGTTTTAATCTATAACTGAAGTTATTTTTGTAGAAATACATCGAACAAATACTATTGGAGTACCTTCAGTATCCGGGGAACTTGAATTTTTGATAGATGGCAGTCGAAGGATTGAATGGAAAGACAATTTTTCACAATCTATCGAAACCGTTTTCTCATATGCAGATATCTGTTCAATTGTTTACTATCATTATTATGTCGGTAGCGGTAATTTTCAGTTTCATAGTGTTTTGAATATCGCATATAGCAATGTAAATATTAAACTGACTTAGCAAATGGAGACTCCAAGGGACAAAAACAGCTGAAATCTTTGGAGGAGTTATCGAAAGATTTCGTTCGATTATTGAATCCAAATGCATCTGACTTTTCAGTTTTAGCATTGAGATGTGGTGGTGCTTTCATCCCGGGTCTTAAAAGTATCCTGTCTGCACTATTCCCAGTCATCGAAGTCATATTTGCTTACCAAATGCAGGAAAGTCTCAGGAATAAAGTGGTCTTAACTTATATAGACGACGGTATTTTACAAGCCGTGTTGATTCACATGCATACGGGTAGAACTTATAACTTGACTGCTTTCTCAGCTGGCTACCTATTCTTCGCTGCTGACAGACACCACCTTCAAGGTCTCTAAAAAGTGTGTTCTGAATTCTTGAAAGACAGTGTCTCTTTTAAAAATGTTTTGAGGATTCTTGTCCTGGGAAACCTGCAAACCAAAGACCTGAAATCTTTTGTGGCGGATTATATCTGCAATAAATTTGCCGACTTCTGTGTTATAGGGAAAACTGAAGAACGGAAAACCCTGCTAAAGGAAAGGCCCAATTTAGCTATTGATATTTTGACATCAGTGGAAATATCTAGTGATGAAAAATTAAAAATATTAAAACTTTATAGAAGGCAGATTATAGAACTCATGGCTTCCTTAAATATTAAGTTAATATACTGCGATAATTTTTATTTTATGTTTTTTAAAAGAATTAAAATCCTCGCAATTTGTAGTTTGGATGCTGTGGTAAGGGTTATTATTATTTTTTACAGGCAATGTCAGTCTTTTCAGAACATTTTTAAAGGGATTAATTTATTTTTGCATCGTTTCTAAAGTTACTACTTGCAATGATTAAACTGGATACTTAATTTGTGCAGTTGGGTTTTAGAGAAACAGAAACGATGATTCTGAAATTTTATTATTTTATCTAATTCCAGTTTTGGTATTTTTCTTTTTAGCCATGTAAAAAAATTAATCTTTTAGCTCGCTTTATACGAAATAAAGACTTTCCTTCTCATCATTGCCAAGTTTTATTTTCTTTGCTGTATTAATAACTGTGAAACATCTTTGTAGAGCAAATTGATCATTAGAACTGAGCACCAGCACATTGCCTCAGGATTATGCGGAACTACCTAGACATTGCCTATGCGAATAGATAGTCTGTCAGTTATAGATCCATCGAATGGCCTCCAAGATCCTCCTGTCTGTTTTCTTCGGGTGTTTTCCTACAGAGACAGCTAAAAAGTGTAGATTATGCGACGCTAATTGAGTGATAAAGAAATTAGCGTCGCAGCTGCAGTCGTTCATGAGATACGAGGAATCTTATAATGTACAAGAACTTCACTCTGTCGCCGATGTGATGCATTTATTGCAGATAGTGGTCACTCATTTGAGCATTTGTGGCAAGTTATCAATAATAAAGATTTTTTGTCCTTTATTATTCGTCTTTACTGTTCTCCATTTTGACCATCCATGTGCTCTCATGTGGTGTGCCGCTTAATTTCAGAAAGAACATTGTATTGTCAAAGTTGCTTCTTTTGGTAAATACTATCAGGCTCTACATTTCGAATCATCTATTCAGTTAACCCTGTATAACAACGGCGGAAGAAAAAAATGTTTGATACACGAAATAAATGTGAAATTTGAATTTCAATGATAGACCGAGAGAGCTGTTGACGTTTAGAAATTAGTGAATGTCAACCTAAGAGCATTGCTTGACAGGGAATGCTGAAAATTTAATTCAACGGAAACAGTATTAGACTAAAAGAGACGGAACTTTACATGACTGTATAAAATGGTCTTCTCTATCGATTTCCTTAAAGTGTTTTTCGTTGCTATTCAAAAACATTTAAACATTAAATTTGTTGAATTATATCGCATGTTTACAAATTATTCTAAATACAAAGTATGTGTATACTATGTAGACTGCTTTAAATTACCATAACAAAGGATTTCAGGTCTATAAATATATTAATTCTCAAAATATGGAATAAGATAATAATTGTATCATAACATTACATACTAAAAATTTTAATAGAACACAATTTCAAAACGAATAAATCTAGAATGATGAAAATTGATTTCAGAAGAAAATTTTTGACTTCCATTGCATGGGTTTTGGAAAATTTGGGGATCTTATTAAAAACATATAAACGACCCCTTCAGACATTGCTAGCATAAACACTTTTACATGTTGTTCATTTCTTATAGATGGCATTGTTCGTTTTAAAGATACTATAAAGAACGAATTTAGAATAAAACTCGGTGGTCTTTGTTTTATTTTTCTCTCGATTGTTCAAGCAAACTGTAAAAATACCAAATCATAGCTAATTGCTATGCATAATCTATCCTCACCTAACTCTCTTATAGCTAATTATGCTGAACTTCTATTGAATTATAACGAAATGCAAATTCCACAGACTTCAATTAGAGAAGGAAACGTGTTTCATCTGCTGAGTGTGAACTCCAATGCAAGCGATTCTCAATATTTATAATTAAAAAAACATATTTGGAAAGAAATGGAATTACTTCTCGTTACTATCTTGAGCTCATGAAAGAAAAATTAATAATTAAATGCATTAGGAGGCTAAAGAAAAGCTGTTGGAATGTTTTTTTTCTGAAAACAATGACAAAAAATAAATCAGCTCGTAATTGATAAAGTTAGAAAGACTTTTATAGCTGCAGATTTTTCAAAGGAAGATGCGATTCTACAGAATAGCAATTCTTCTAAGATGGATTGTTTTAGAAAAGTTGCTCTTGTGATTTTGTAGTACATTTTTTCTTGGGAATTGTTTAGTGCTATTCAGTCCCTACGATCTGTACTTTCTTAAACTGTTCTAGATTTTATTCTCCGAATTTCACAGACTGGCTTTCTAAGAGAATTTATCTGATTCTCAGAGACGTAGCGTTTATTAACGATACTATACTCCCTACAGATAACTGTTAATCCTTATGAAAGACACAGAAAACGACATTAAACATTTTATGTTAATCGATTTTCAGAAAGTTTAGAAATTAATGGGTGTCAGAGAAGTGTTCATTATGATTAGCTTTTTATATTTAATTTGAGAATTCATGAGAGTTTAGATAAATTGTGGGATTGAAGACCTTATACCATTGCCGACCATGTTCTTATACTAGATCCCTCTGTTTTATGAACTTTTAGACAGGTTGTTGGAAACTGGTTGGCCATTAGATTTTAGATAAATTGATGGAATCAAAGACCTTTTAACATCGCTGAAACACTCTATTTTTCGAACCTTTGGATAAAATGTTGTAATTAAATGTCATTTTTGAATCAAGAATCAACTACTTGTATAATAATTATTTTTTTAATTATTTGCTCCATCTCATCTTCTCTATTTAATTATTTTGAATTATTTGTTCGTTTTCAGTACTTCTTGTAATTTTAATTGATTTTTCGTAAAGAATTGTTTTGTACATGGTCTGAAATGTTTGTATAGTTACTTGTGTTAGCCTAATGTTGTTCATATGCGGTGTATGAGAATCTCATGTTCAATTGTAAATAATTCAACAGTCAGTCTTCATGAACAGAGCATGCGCAGAAATGCAAATAGAAGGGTCAGTGGAAAATCGCTGTATAAACCACATTCTCATTTTTCGTTGTCCCAAAGGTATTGTCAATCACTCCACACCGTGAAAATGGCTTGGTGACACTACACACTATTTCAATTTTCAAGCCATTCATTTAGAAAAGTTATACAAGGGGCCGGACCGCGTAAACCAAAACCAATCCACCTACGAGCACTCTGATCCCTAGGGGTACTACGCCTACTCATCCTCCCGCTTTCTAAGCGGAACTCACGTATTTGTTTTCTGGTTTTCGCTTTTGCGAGTGAGTACTGACTCCCCCTCTCCCCATAGATCTATACAGTTCGCATTTCCGTTTTATAGCCCAACAGACCAAATGAATTCCAAGCGAAGTTGGATTTGTCGCATTTTCGCATTGAAGTCCGATTTCGGGGCGGTGCGAGGGAACTTACACGGTGTGGAGTGATCATGAATCTCCAGCTTTAGAATGTCGACTATTGGCAATATTTGGATGTTCTTTTGTGGCCAGTGATACCTTCGAGAAAACATCGTATTAGCTTATATAGTTTGGCATGCAAAATTAATCCAACTCTACTTCGTTACTCCACAGGATATTTATAAGAAGGAAAATAATTTGATACAATCCAGCGCGAGTGTTTTTTCTGTAATGTTTTAAACTCACAGTCATAGCTCGAAATGCCACGAGAAGGCTTCGCAATTGTATAAATACGAGCAATTTAAATCTACAGTTTTTCAAACTTCAAATGCGCATTCCTCATTTCATTAATGGCATTGCTTTTCATTCAAGAAAATGAATTAATATTCCTCATTTTTCCTTCTTAGGAATTTTCTTTTTACTCAATTCTGCATCTTTGTTATGTATTGATTAGAATTTCCATTTAAAAGTTTTAAGCTGCGAATAGAGTTTCATTCATTTTTATAAAGTTTTTTACAATTGCATCTAACAATACTTTTCAGCAAATTCCTTTGTTCATGAACCTTAAAATAACCAAGTGCGTTTTAAATGCTCAAAATTTACACACAATTTTAAAAGATTTACCCTAATCTCAAGTACCAAAAGGTAGCTTTTATTTTCAGACAGAAATGGTTTTTTTATCAACAAAATGTACAATTTAGAAACAAAATCTTCACTTCTGTAATTGTTGTAAAATTCAATTCATGATTCAATTGGAAATCGAAAGACATTATGGAGAAATAAACACAAACGACACGCCTCAGTAACAAACAAGATTCTTTGTCAACAAACGATAATCTTACACTTCTAAAATTCCTCGAGAAAAAAACAAAAAAATATCTTCTTCAGAATCCAAATTCAATTTGATTCATCTTTCAAGTTGAAACTGAAACGAAGCAAGTTTTACGATTACGACTTAGCGACGAGTTTTCATATCATGTTTATAGACGTGGCATTTGTTTTTCAGGTGCCTTTTTCCGTGAGGAAATGTCTTTTATGGACAAAAATTGGAGCCGTCATGCGAATTGAAGTAACGACTTTTTTACTGAATACATACGAGTTTTGAAATAGTTTCAGATAATATTTCTTCTAAGCAGAGTTTGAGGAGAAATGTGAACATGTATAATTGAAACAAATTTGTGTTCAAAATTTCAGTTTATCCTGAAAGATCTATATTACCTGTCGACTACTTGCTGATTGAAAAATATAAATTAACTAGTAGTTTTTGAAGAGTATACCTTGCATCACCCTTAAAATCTGATATATGCCATTCGTTACAGTCTTTAAATCCTTAGCCATTTTTTCCTAATTTGAATTAATTACGTACCTTTCTGCTTTTATCAATATTAGCAAAATTGCAATTATTTGTTTCCTCATTAGGAAAATTATTATAAGCTGTTAGTTGGTATGAAATTCCGGCTTATTAAAGTAATTTTTTTTTGTTCCAAGTAGTGATGTTGTTTGTCACATGTAATCAACAAAAATATACCAAAATACAAGATTGGTAAGAATATTTTAGGAAATAAGTATATTATGTTTGTAATACATTTTCAAATGATGGCCATATAAAATTCTGTAGCACGAAAATGGAAATTATATTTCAGGAAAAATAAACGAAAGCTAATTTTTTTTTTATTTACAAATATATAAATAATATAACGTTTACATTAATTTAAATCGAAATTGATGAGTTTGGAAACATTAAATTTAATTGTTTTCATCTTAAGGAATCTAGAATCTAGGAACCTAGATCTTTTGAAGACAGTCCATCATTTTCTTTCATAATGAACTTAATTTCATTATAAAATCGATATTTAATGAAATCACTGCAAAAATATCAAAGATTATAATTTTTAGCTATGAAATTCCATGAATCCATAACGAAGGCGTCGAAGACAACATGTCATCAACATTGGATATTTCGCATAATAAAACGGGATCAAAGTGGCTACTTCTAGGAGCACCACATGAGGACGCTGCGATCGTTCAATACAAGGGAAAATCATCGTTTACTTTCGCTCTGTGCGAATTATAACCTCTGTTGTCTATCGATGTAAGTTTGTTAAACGTTATTCGGGCACCATCTATGAGCGATTAGAAAAAAATGAGTTGAGTTAATAATTTGGACGCAAGCAGAAAAATTGATTTGGAAAAGAAAGTATGTTATGCAAATCTGATTTTTTATTCGAGGTATTTATTTGACACGGCAGCCGCTGTAATTATTTTTTGACACAGTTTTTTTTAAAATAGAATTTTTTAATAGGTCGAATTTTTATCTTGGTCTAATGAAATTCGAATTATCGAATATCCGAGGTATATAACTTCACAAAACATATAAATAATCCATATTATTCAATAATGCGTACTAAGAGTTGCTTGGAATGCAAGTTAAACCTTTATTTATTAATCTATCGAAATGAAAGATTTCAAAAATTGTTATGAAAGAATATATTAGATGGCGGGATTATTCCAGTGGACGATAGAGTTTAAATGGCACAGGGGTTTTTATTTTTTACCCCCTACAAAACAAAGTTATTCATTTCAAATCAAATCGAGAGAAATTTTACAAATGTCTTGCTAGAAAAATTCGTTGATTTAAAACATGATTTAAAGAAGTTTTGAAATTAACATTAAATTTGTTCCACAATCGAGTCCCTCTAATCTTTCGATAGACTTAAATCCTTGCATTATACAACAATATATCATAATTACAAGAAGAAATTTTTACGATTCCATTTCGGAAATTCTGAGCTTCTGTTTGTGGAACTTTCACTTTCTCTCTCTATTATCGAATCCAAGAGAGAAGATTCGGCTCATTTTCATCTAGGGCCATACTATGTCGCATCCGACACTAAAAAATCTAATACTAGAAATCGTATCTCCGATTAGTGTTACTTTCACATTTTGATCACTAATCCGGATTAAAGAAAATCTCCAGGGAAAGACTACGAGGTTCTATTTTTTTCAATTTTGCAGAAACCGGGCCACAAAGTTCAAGGTCCTTGAGAAGTAGTTAACAATATTAATCAATATAAGCGTAATTATTTTTGTTTTATTAACTATTGAAGAAATAAAGCAAATCATTGATATTCAAAAATTTAAAAAACGTCTGTAGTTTTTCTAAACATGTATGAATAAGAAAGGAGAACGTGTGAGAGTCTGTAGGTGTGTGTGTGTTTGCATTACGGAGAGAATACCTCTGGACGAAGACCTACTAAATAGGGCACAAACATATATATGTACTTAATATTATATCTACTTAAGGGCATTTTTTGAAATTTTAATAATATAATGAAAAAGAATTCGGAGTGTTTCCTTAAAAACTTCTGAAAATATTAGATCACAAAAATTATTTTTTCACTGACTAAATATTTTTAAAATATATCCTTCTGTGATCTGCCGTATAACGTTTTCTCTAATTTTAACATCGTTCCCCCATTTTTCCAACATTTGAAATGTATAATATTGTTGGAATTTCAACCTCCCGTCCGTTTCCGAATTCCTGTCAGATAACTTCATTCATTGAGTTAACAGATGGCGCTGAAATCTCATATCAGAAAAAATCGTTCCATCTGAACGCTTCAAATGATAAAAACTTCAACTGTAATTTTCGCTAACCAGCTCAGAAATAATACTCCGAGCTTTAAATGAAAGAAAAGATCCAATATGTTTCAAGGCGTTATGGATGAAAAAGAATAAAATTTATATGAAATGTATTTGTATTAAAATAGTGGTGAAACTTTTATAAACATGTACAAGCGCATCCAAATGCTTGGGTTTTTTTCCTACGTCTTTTTAATGCAGGAAAAGTTTCTAGAAAATGTATAAGATGTGAAAGATTTTAAGCAATTTTTGTTCAAGCATCATTTTCTAAATCATTTCAAGAGCAAATTGTCAGTCTCTCAAACAGCTTCAAAATGGCGCTACCTTTGGGATAGTTGTGCCCCTTTCAATTGAGGGATGTTTATTTTGAAGGATTGATGAAAGATAATTTAAAAGATCACTGATACCAGGAACTGATAGTTAATCGAAGTTTTACTGCAGTACAATGCGTAAGCTGTAACGTAGATGTGTGTGACGTAGGCAGAGTGCACTCGACTTCCTGCCAATGGATTGTATGTATGCGAGCAAGAAATAGGACATTCTATCAAGATAGTAAACAGATAAATAATACACATGAGAAGTAATATTTGTTTTATTATTTGCCTCAGATTGAGCTAGCATTAAATGTTCTACCCTCAACAAAATACAAGATTCTTATAAAGTTCGTCTATTCTAATGGCTTTAGAGCCATTTCTATAGCTGCAAAGGAAACGAAAACCGAACAAAAAGTAAAACAAAGAAAGGAAGAAAAAAATTATTGAACAAATGTAAAGAAAACAGTAAACTTTGGCCAAAAAATGGTTCTGCGCCAGTATTTGATATGATCTTTGTAATTTTTTTCTTTCTCGTTGCAAAATTGAGTGTCTCATTTGAGATTTTTTATTTAATTAAAAACGATTATGAAATTCAAAATTTTACTACATGCAGTAGGAGTGATGCGCTCAATAAAAAACGGAAAAAAGAAAGTAAGAAAATGTGCATAAAACGGTATTTTAAACGAAAAAGACTCGACGTTCAAAAATGATGTAGAACAGCATTTTTACTTAAGCTGAATTCCTTAAATTTTTACTTAATGAAAAGAAAACACCTCAGGAATTAGAGCAACGACACTTATTGACGAAAATGTTAATATTTTTCATTTTTTTTCTTCTTTTTATTTCTAATCTTTATTTTTTCGGTTTTCACAGAAATTTGTTCTATTTCTACGCGCTAGTGAAATCTTGTTCCTTCTTAGCCAGAGAATCGGCTCTAACACCTGCGGAATGGGGGGATCTCTGATTATACAATACTGTAGTTAATATCGAATGGCTATAGTTTTAACCCTCTAAAGCGTTTGAGCCGTATTTTCCCATTTTCAGTTTTCAATTCAACAGCAGATTATTTATGTTTATATGGATAATTTCTAGAACAACCATGGAAAAAATATTCTTAGATTTCAGAGACTGGTTTAAACGCAATAAATATCCAGTTATTCATTTTAGAAGCTCATTTTTTAGATATTTAAGCTATTATATGAAAATAATAGAGAGCTTAGAGGGTTGAACCACTAACCGCTCTTCTCACGATTTACGCGGTTTTGAAGTTAGATTATTTTATGCTGCTTATCGCTTTTACCGTAGGCTAGAATGTTTAACTCTTATAATAGCATTGCAAATAAATAACAATTCAATTAGTTTCAAAAGTATTTGGACCCATTTGAAGACGCTGCAATTTTTAGAAAAAAGCAGCAGTTGGAGGGTTAACATTACTTAGTTATCGTAGGATGGACGTGTAGCAAAAAATTACTTCAACCTTTGCTTCCTAAGGAGTTAAAGCCATCCATTATCCTGATGCATTTCACAACAAATTCTGGTTCTCTTAATGTACCATGGCACTGAAAATTATTTATACTTTGTTACTCATATTATACGCATTTAAAATGCAATCAGTTATCTATTCCCTGTAACTCATACTAACTGCAAAATTGGAAGATATTAACACATTTAAAATTCATCAAAGTAACGAACCTTCTATGCATGTTCGGAAGAATAAAAGTGTAATATTGACATTATCAGTGAATTAATATTCGTATTGGACGGAGAAAAAAATAAGTGGACCTGTCAAAGGTGCTAGTTGCCTTATAAGAAGGTATTAAAAATAAAATTCCTCAAATCAAAAAACAAATTGTTCACTTCAGGAGTAGAATGGAAATAGAAAACTGATTGAAGCAGCAATTTTGCATACTTCGGTGGATAAATGTATCTAATTGCTTACTGTTCCTTGGTGAAAAATAGTGTGTCTAAGACAATTGCTGCAACAAAAAAAAGATATTAAAGATCATAGAATTACACAAATTAAGAACAATCGATGCATGTAAGGAGGAAATTGAAACTTAATTTTTTATGAAAATAATTGAATAATTAAATGTATTTACAAGTGGCAATAGCTCCAGGCACACCAAATATTCATGCTCATCTGGGATGCGGCCTAGGCTAGTTTTACTTACCTGCTTTATTTTCGATTTTTTAAAAACTATATGAAAGATGTAATTGATTGTTCGACCCCTTGTAAGAATTAAACTCGGTATTTCACTTCTCATTCCGTCAACTTCTTGATTCAAACTCCTTACACCCAGAGTCCTTCAAATTCTTCAGATAAATTGTTGGACAAAGATTATTGAGGAATTCTTCTTCTTTCTATTCCTTCTGATCCGAATCAGATCAGATACATGAGGTCGTTCGCCTTCATCACCTCCAACACGAAATCCGTTGCTTAAGCAGGTCATCATACACCAAGGCAACACAGTCAAATAGAGGTTGCGGGGTAGCCTCAATCATGTTGCACTTTGTGCAGATATTGAACTTCTTATCACCAAGAGAGAATCTGAGGGTTTTTAAGTGACCGGAATTTAAGCGAGCCAAAGCTGTTTGTCTTTCCTATCCCCCTGAAAATGGATATTATCACCGTGGCCTTCACTACGATATCATGAATGAGCTGGTGGATGCCTCCAAGAAATGTTAACAAAGGCCTTTCTTCTTGAGTATAACTCAAGGTAGGTCAAGGGCATACATAGGCCTGAGGCATGGTAATACCTTCTTTAGCAAGATTGTTTTTTGGAATTGTTTTTCAGGGAAGGAAATCGTATTCATTAACTCAAAAAGTGTTCATGATTTCCTCTTTGACGGATTCATAAATTCAGCTTCAAACGACTACTTGAGAATTCGGTTCCTCTTTTGCTCTTATGTAATAAAATCGCATATGTAATCGGTTATCAGGAGAGCTCGTTTGAGATTGCTTTGATAGAAAAATTTAGAAAGATGTTTAAACCTTGTTTTCTTTCTCAGACAAAAGTAGTATTCTGTAAAAAAAGCAATTTTATGTGGAATGTATTCTCATACTTTCGTTCTCCTCTTTAAAAGCGAAGTAAGTAATTGAAGAATAAGGCTTTTGATTGATTTTTTTACATATGAAACAATTGTTTTTTGTAGTAGTTGATATAATCTGGACGGGAACTCAAATTTCTAAAATATTTTTCATGTTAAGGAAACAAAAATATTTTTAATTAATCTCTTTTTAAAATACTTCTTCTAATTCAGTTTTTAATATTTTCTTATGAAATGATTTTAAGGATCCTCAAAATATTTTTAATAAAATTTGGGATACGATTTTTTTTACGTAAGTTAGTCTAGAAAATATTTTCTCAATTATGAGTAAATATTTGGAAAATAGCCGCCATTTACACTTTCTTTATTTGTTTAATTTTTTCTAAACCAGTGTTTTACAATTAGATCATTAATTCTTTTAACCTTATATTTGTGAGGATAACAAAGATTCGCGTAATTTGAATAAAATCTTGTTGACTTTTAGCATTACGTTGCAAATACGAATTCAAAAATTCAGACTAAAAGAAACACTAGTTTAAATATATCAAACAAAAATATTTTAATAAATCCAATTTAAATCAGCTTGTTTTTAGCAATAAGATTAGCTTAATATATACAACTCAAAAAATTAATAACCATTTATAATTGTTATGAATTTAATCATGTTTATAAAAAGTTAGAAAAAGTCCTTTTAAATAAATTTGGAAAAATATTAAGTTTTCTTGTTAATAAATTTTAGTGAAAAATCGGAGAGGGAAAGGAAAAGAAAAAAAAAGTATCGAGATTGCAGTTGAATAATGTGCTTTTCTCGTAACTGCAATGATTAATAGCAAATGCTTATTATTTGTAACTCTTAAATAAAACATATATATATAAAATGATAATAATTATTCCAGCTAATAAATGGTAATATTTATGCATTTCATCGTTGGATGACAGAGAATATATTTCAACGTTCGTTGCAATCAGATAACAGTTAGAATCAACTCTTAATTAGTTTCAGCTTAGGCGAAAATTAATCGTTTCTATGGAGAATTATTTTTAATGAAAACTGATAAACAGTGTTAGTTTGCATTCTCGGAAGTAACATCACGCTGGTATAAAAGTTTTGTTAACAGTGAAATAAAAAGTTATAATTTGTATGGGTGTGAGATTTTTTTCCCTCGCTTTTTGGCGAATATAACAATCATTCAAGAGGCCACACAAGGAAGAAAGCAATGAGGCAGTTTTTCAACGAAAATTTTAGTGCTGAAAAACCGTGCAACAATTCTGAAGGCAAGGGCAATTTAATGAGAAAGACAATAAACCTAGCTTTGATTCTGTTGATTTGAATCCTAACTATATTTTTTAGTTAAGTTGTAATTTTTTTTGACGTGGGGTAAATTTGCACCGTAAAAGAGGATTTCTTTGCACCATGGATATTTGCAATACAAAGCAAATCTTAGTTGTATTTTTTAAATTTACTTTTGTATAAAGTAATTGTAAGAACAGAGTTTGCTTTTATTTCATATAAGCCCAGGATGTAAAAAATGAAGTTAGGAATTTTTAAATATATGGGAAATTCCAGGCAGAGATCCATAAAGCCTACTGTAGTGCCATTTCACAGGGTTAGTGTACTCTTAAATAGTCTAAAAGTTTTTTTAGTACCCCAAGCAAATAATTTGCTATAAAAGAAAGCTACTTGATATAAGGAAATCTGTAAATCCCCTGGTTTTGAACAATGAGAAGGGAAAGACAGTTGCGGGTTTTTTAATCGAGGTTAGGGACTTGGTTTTCCTGTCAATAATACAGACAATAAAATGATAATAAACACTTATTTAATAAGAAAAGTGTGTTAATAGATATAATAATAATGCACCCAACAATGCAATGGCCTAAAATTGTTTATTATAATCAGATATTTATAAAATTTATTTTTTGTTCATTCCCCCCTCCAGATTTTCAATAAATATATCTAACATTGCGCACGGCGAGTTTGTTAATGAAATATATTGATAAAGTAACCAGTGAAAAAGAAATCCTACCCATGAGATAACTTTGCACCAAAATTTCGAAAAATTATAATTTATTATTACATTACTATATGATCCAAATTTTGTTTGAAAATGTTTCTCTAGTATTCATTCAAGGAAGGGAAAAAATCAGAAAAGCCTTTTTAAAGAGAAATACATGCAACTAATCTCGAAATTCTTTCTGAAGTCCTGAAAATGGGTGCAAAGTATACCCGTTTTAAGAAACTCAGTATATAATTTTCACTGTGCTTTATTATTATCGTATTCACAATTACATTCATTTTTACGATAATCACCTTCACCTTTATGTTTTATAGTTTTTCTTTCATACGATTGAAAAAAACATATGTGTTTGGCCAATTTAATACAGTAAAATCAGTCTTAAAGGGAAGTAGTTGGACCTCGCTGAAGCCAAAAGAGAGATTAATCCGGTTAATTGAATGCATGTTTCTAGATTGTAGACGCTACAGTATACAAAGTCCTTTGCTCATGTTCATCTATCAATGGACTACGTTTTGATCATGCTTTCTGTTAAAGAAATGGTATCGAAAATCTAACAAATCATTGAAAACTAAAACGCATACACGTAATTTTATATTTCTGAAACACACAAAATTAAACAACACCGCAAAAAATTACTATTCTTATTATCCCATGAAAATTACGCATTTTGACGTGGAAACGTCTTTCCGCTCGTTACAGTGATGGTCGAACTTTCTTGTGTGACGAAATACGGTCCGATTTGAATCTCTAATAACTACGAGACTAATAATGCGAAAAGAATCGTTGACCCCACAACGGATAGATCATATCTGTAAGAGTGTGTCGCGTAGTATTTGTTTTGGTTGTGACGACATCGTACCAGTGTAGGCTCATGCGCGTGATTGTTATGATTTAGCTTTATGTAAGGTTATAAATAAGTGTAACTTGGAAACGCGTTTAGATAGGAGGTTTATTCTGGTGTCAATTTATAGATCTTGAGGAGTATAACTGGGACCCGAAGTGAGACAAGAAAAATATTTATCAGAATATCAGTAAAAATCGGTATTAAACTGAAAATTTCAAACTCCGCATGTTTTTAGATTATAACATGTAGAGTTTTCTTTCGAATTGTACGAAACTTACCGAATATTTGATAATACGTAAAAGGAACATTGTATTAAAGTTTGAATATTTCGGGAAATATGAGCATTTCTAGTAAATAATGTTTTACTTCACATGAGCTAAATGTTGTTCCATGTGTTTTCAGCAATGGTGCCATCAAAAGCTACTCTTAATAAAACTTAAGAAAGGCGGAGTTCGGGTTCGTGCCTTAAATTTTTTCTGAGAACGTCGGGACAAAATCATAAAACAAGTGTTTCATATTAATATGTAATTTAATTAGCAATCTCTTTAATACAATATTTACAAAGAGTAGTATAAAGGTTACAGAATAGATAAATCCCAATCTACGACAGATCCTTGCGATTTAGCAATAAGCTTGCGATTTATCTATTCTGTAATCATTATACTACTCTGTGTAAAATTGTATCATAGAGATTGATAATTAACTTACATATTAATACGAAACACTTGTTTTCTGATTTTATCCGTCGTTCTACGAAAAATCTACGGCACGGACCCGAACTGCATCTTTCTTATATTTTTTTCAAAGTAATGACATAACTGCAAACTGTTTACAAGATTTCCATTGGAGATTTAAAAATTCAGTGAGTATGCAATAAAGCTTCTTATCATCATTCTCGGACGTAAATGAATATTTCTCGACAAATTTTACGAAAGTCTTCAGTATTTCATCAACTTCTTTCTACGGAACTTTCTTGGCCTGCGTTTCGCCTTCATCTTTGTACTCGCCCTCTTCATCATTTTTCTAATTTTCCAGAACGTGCTAGATTATTTCGTCACCATCAAGAAAAGTGTGATGAGAGAAGAATTGTTTACATGCACTCAGACGTGCGCCTCCTATTCTCTAACGCATTACAAATTTGTTTAGATTTTCATGGACACCCATTTCCTTTTTTCAATTATTAAACATGATATTATACTGAATTTTTTAGAAGTATGTTCCTGTTGAAAAATAACAGCTTAAAATTTCAAATTTCTTATTTCCCTCTAGAAATTAAAGTTAGGAGTATTCGAAATTATTAGACAATATTTTTGACAAAGTAAATTTCCTAAACACGCATCTGCTTTTACTGCTAAGTTTCTTTTGTAGCAGAAATAGCTGTTTTTAACTGAAAATTTAATGGTGAATAAACCGTTAATTAATTTTTCTCAGAAATAGTTATGTTCAATAGTTGAACATATTTTCCACCTTTTACAACCCAGTTACAACTCTTTGAAAGAATAAAATTTTATTAACTTACTACACTCATCGCTTTTCTCATTTTCTGAAAAGTCACGGAACAGACAGGATTTCTCATCCAGTTTCGATGTTTGAAGTCGTTGCGCCCTCTATCAGCGTCAGCAGGAAGCATTTCGGAGCTTATTTTCTATTGATGCTGTGCTCTGTTAGTTGACTATATTTCTTTCACTCAAAAGCAGAGCATGTGTGCGGGAGGAGGTGGGTGTGTGAGGGGGAACAATATGAGCTGTACTGAAGTTTATTTATTAAAAAGATTATTACGAAAATATTAACTTTTTAAATTTTTATGAAAAAGTGTTATTAAATGTGGAACTTATCAAAACCGTAATAAAAAAATATGGTATGTTTATTTATGTATATACATGCATTAAAACTTATTTTCTGAAGGAAGGTATTTTAACAAAGTAAATTTTAATTTCTCAATATTTCATAAAAAATACCCTCTATTAAAATATTTAATAATCGAAACAACCATTACAGATACTCTTTGAGTTCTGAATCGCAACTTTTTGTCAGAATTTTTTAAAATAGTATTACCTCTGAATGCATTTTTTTATATTTGTCCTTTAAATCTAATTTATCGACTTTGTTCTGAATTTTTTAACTCCCTTTAATTGAATATTTATTTTCCTCTGGACATTCCATATGATTTTGTTATGATTTACTTTAAACAATGAATAACTAAGAAATATTTACAACACTCATGGAAATAACCAAAATGGATTTCTTAATTAAAAGATGAGACAGAAAAGCAAAAAGGAAATATGCGTGGACAACTTTATGATGCAAAACGATACAGAAAACAAAAGTGGTTATATTCACTTCCAATGCAAAATCAATACTAATGTCGAAAAAAAGAATACTTTTTCTTTCCATGGTGAACACAAATTTTCAGGCAAACTAGATATATTAAAATAAGGCTGGAATTTAATTTTTACTTTATCATATACCAATTACTCAAAGAGAAAATACTATATACGAAAAGTCGTCAGACGATTCATAAGGCAGGCGAAATTATCTTGGCGAGAACGTATTTCTTGGCGAGAAATGTCTGATAATTCCATTTAGGCTTAACAATTACAAGAAAATATTTAAAGTTTTTTAAAATGTGGTACTGCGAAATATAGGGTAAGAAAAAATGGTTTAGATGGTAAATGAATTTAAATATAAGTTTAGAACTAAAAGATAGGCAAAAATTATAAAAATAAGTAACATTTATTTAGCGAAAAGCGGCTAACGATACACAACTATACATAGCCATAAGCAAACTGTGTTTATTTACAACTCTGATGTCATTATTTTAATTTTTGGTTGGCACCCACTCTTTTATTAGCAATTGATATGAAAATTATATACAATTAAAATAAGTATTTTACTACCGAATTAAAATAAATAGAAATAAAACATATACACCGTTTTATATTGCTTCAAGAAATATTTCTGCCAAATTTGAAAGAAATCGAACAACGCATTTGGTCGTAATCGCGTAACAAACGTACAGACAGACAAGTGCAAAATGCTGGCGTTAAAACGTAGACCTCGCTTCGCTCGGTCAACTAAAATTTATGTAATCAAAAAGACAATAACAAAATCCAAGATTGTATAACAAAGACTTTCTTGTTATTTTCTAATCGCTGTGCTTGCATTCAAAATATTGAACTTTTATTAGAGAGATGCTTAGAAGTACAGTCGCGGAAAGAAAAACGTAGTCACCTCGCATTACTTTGCAGTGGTTCGAAGCATATTAAAAGGAAAGGTACCAGTTATCAGGAAAAAGAGTCTAGTGAAAGGTCGTGTAGCGTAAAAATTTCATATGGGGTCATCTACTTATTTATAATTGCACTAACTTCGAAATTTCGAATGGCAAGACATATTTTTAATGATGGATTTAAAAACTCCTTCAAAATGTATTCCAGGATATCAAATATGGTCATCAAAATGTATTCCAGGATATCAAATATGGTCATCAAAATGTATTCCAGGATATCAAATATGGTCATTTTAGTTGTATGAATTTCGAAATTATAAACGAAAGAAATTTTGAGTTTCCGATAATAAAGTAAAATTTTCAATTTTTATTGATATTTTGAGAAATAACATAGTTATTGACGTACAATTTTTGTTGTTATAGTATGAAATATTCTACAATATCAACACTTATAATTTGACAATAATTTTAAGTGCATATAATATTTTATCAAATTTTATGCTTAAAAATTTTAACAGCAATTTATGAAGAAGGCTAATGCTTATGCATAATTTCAGCTTCTTCGAAATAATAGTTCTGAAGTTAAATTATTATTTTTATTTTTGCTGTAATACGATGCTGGCATCATATAATTATTACGCCACTTTTTAAAATAAAATTAAAACATGTAAATGTTCAGCTATGTTCATATACATATTAAATTTTAAAAATTAGAGTGGTGAATTTTACCCAAATAATTAATATGCGAAGAATTAGATAATACCAATACCTTATCCACTTACAAAGGAAAACCAGACAACGAAGTTAAAAAAGTGAAAGTGAGAATAAATCCCATCCAATTCAATTTAATACACAAACTAACATTACATTAAAACAACGATAATTCTCTGTTATTCGATTACTGCGACACATGCAAAACATTCCTATATATGCATTATTAATATTTTAACCCTTTGTGCTCAAAACTTATTCAGATAAAAGTGAAAATTATTCGAAACTTCCAGAGATATTAGATATCCTAGCTTTTGCAGGACAAAATAAAACTTTTTGGGTTACTTGAGTTCTAAAGAACTTTTAAAGCATCAATTTTTATCAATTGTAAAATGTGGACCATTACTTTGGAAGTAGCATTTAATGTGCGAAATAATTTAAAATGGTATTACCGAATTTAAACGCAAGCAGAGAACTTCTCTATCTAAATGTAGAGACGACTCATTTTTATATTTAGAAAACAAAATGTCGAGTATCTTCCGATCTATTTATGGCATATTAATCAAAATTCATTTCTTGGGGTATTTTTTCTTGAGAAATTGATTTATGACACTAAAAATTTGTGTTTCTATTGAAAATTTTGAAGTTAAGCAATTTTAAATATGTAGATGACACCTTTGAAAGATATTATCTATAGAATCTATTAGTATAAGTTTCTTACTGACAAAGGATACTTTCCTTTTCAATATGCAATGAACGAGTGCAAAATAATGCTCGGTGGTTCCATTTTTTTCCAGTGATTGTAGATCTGTTGCATCTAATGCATTTCATGGATTTTGAAGGTCGATTTTCTTCTTTCACACACAATTCACAAACTCTTCTTCTCAGCTCTTTTTTCTGCTTACTTGATTTTTCAGGTGGTGATGTATATACTATAATAAAAGACGAGGTAATGCCATATGTCGATGCTCAGATTTTGGCTCGAGTAGTAAGGTATTTTCCCATATGACTGAATGCTAAATTTTTCAAGAAAATTCTTCGGCTAAGTGGATTATTAACAGACTTATTACATATTAAATACTTTTGACTATGTAAAATGAAAAATTCAATCGACGTAATGCACAATCGATATATATTTACCAAACTGAAGGGTTAAGACATGAAAAAAATCAAATTACAGGAGCGAGCGCGAGTTAACTTTACGGCATAAGCATAAAACAATATAAAATAAAATTGAAACTCGGACAAACCCATTTACGCCTCTAGAGATGGGTTGCCTGAAGGTATAGCAATGACCTTCAGATAGTTTTGTTCTCGAATCTGAGAACAGAATGTAAAAAATCCCTTTTGCCGTACAATTTGCTCATACGCTTCCACTGAAAGTTTAATGAACTTGATTACTCGAAGTCCACAAAATTCAAATAAGCAAGCAGCTTTGCACTTAATGTTTCTGTCCATAAATTTAATTTTTACACTCTTTTAAAGAACTTGACTTGTTTCCTGTTTGTAAAGATGGAATTTAGTAATCATATTTTTATTTACTTCTTTATGGGCTAGAGTTGTGAAATTTTGTACAGGTATGTGTTTCCAATGAAAAAACATTATTTAATATTTTCTGATAAGTATTTAGAAAAAAATATTACACGATTACAGAACAATAGATAATGCTTAATTAAATACAATAACCGCTAAAAATAATAAAAAATAAACAATAAAAGTTTATTTAAACGAGCTTTTATATTTGTAATTAAAAATCTGGAGATCAAATCAAAAGTTGAGTATGAGGGGCTGTAATGAATCAAGAAAATTCCTATTGAAATACATTATGAATGTGGTTAAAATTCAAATTAATATCCTGTTTTCATTGAAAATAAATTATAGCTTCTAGCAATGTAAATATTTATAGTGAATGTAATATATAAAGTATAAAGAAAGTGTTAATCATAAACATAAAATGTGACATTAAGTAATGAGTAAATTATTATTAAATAGGAAAATGTGAGTGTTAAACGAATCAGACTTTAGTTTTATTCATACGTTTGTGTAAATAATTTTGGTTAGAAGAAAATATTCAGTAATTTCGTCTTCACGTGGTATTACACAGAATTGGAGGTAGCTTTAAAAAATTCAAAAAATTTTATTGCATTAATAACTATTTCTGTTATACTTTATGAGATTATAACTCTTTAGAAAAATTTTTTATGTCTGTGTGAAGATTTTAGTTTTGAAGTAATCATACTACATACAAACGCAACAAGAACGAAACAGAAAATATTATTTCTTCAAAGTAAGTATACCTTTACACTCTTTCACTAGAAGATATAACAGAAGAAAAATCAATATTTCCCTCCGCTCATTGAAATTTAACAATGATTACTTTTTACAGCAATAAAAACTCTTGTCAATCATTTATCAAGGCAAACTCAATTGCGAAATCCTTTGTAGAAAGCATTTTAAAGGGGTTAAGAGGGTGCTAAAAGAATGTTCAACATCGATTGATGAATGCCGAAAGAAAAAATTTCTGAAGAAAAGCAATAGAGAGATTTTTCTTCTCAAGATGGATTGCTGTAGAGTGGAACTTTTGATGCATCTTTGGCATAAATGTCCTTCTTTGACAATTAAGCAGTACACGATTGGAAAAAGTGATTAGCTTTTAATTTATTTATATAAAGCAAATTTTATAAAATTGGTAACACTCTGCTTGAACAAAATGCAGTGATACCAAATGGTCACTCTCAAACAAAGACATTATACAGATCTTTTTCTCTTTGCCTTTTCCATAATGCCGCTGCTATATGATAAACACACGTAATCTTGAATTTTTGTAAGTTCCAATGTAGAATTTTCAGGTGAATGTAGAGTAAACATAATGTTGTGGAGAAGAATTTAACTCACTTTTTCCATGAACTTCTTTTCCGTATGAGAAAGTTTGAGTATTTCCTGTTAGTTGACTAGAAATTCCGGCAAAGGTTTCTTTTTTCTCATGTTTCTAGTAGTGATGTCATTTCTCATATGTAGTCCACAATAAAACCACCGAAACAAAAGATTGGGAAGAATATTTTAAGAAATAAATCATATTGTGTTAGATTTACATTTTCCAACTACGATGAGCATATACAATTTCATAGCACCAAAATGGAAATTCTATTGCAAGAAAAATAAACGAAAGCTATTTTTGACTTTTGCAGTAATTTAAATAATTTTTGATGTGTTTCGAAATGTATTAGTTTAATTATTATCACCTCAAGGAAACTTGAATAATGGCCTAAAACTTTCAAAGAAAGTCCATCATTTCATTTCATAATGTACTTAATTTCATTATAATTTATTATACCGTTCAGTTACATTATTGCTAAAACATTCAACGTTGACATAAGCAAAAGAAAATATAGAGGTTTTCATGATCACCTGGAACCTGAAGGAAGCACACGTTTAACACTTTATTTCCTCTAGTTCAATTATGAACCTTATTTCAATCCAACACAAGTTCTAAAAAATAAGTTAAAATATTTCCCCATTTAAATTTTATATGATTTTATTATATTTCAGCTTGCAAACGTTTTTTTGAAAAAAATTGTCTTTTGTTTATCAAAATCATAATTTCATAATCCAATGACTAGGTAGAATGATGAGGTGCATGGAGTTTAACTCCTGACAGGACCGCACCCTAAGACTAACTTCATTCAATTTTCCAGCTATTGGTTTTTATAACACTTTCTTATATCCAGATATTTTACACTATATATAACAATTAACTCTACAGTTTCTATTTTGATAGAAAATGTGGTTTTGTAACTTATTATGCTTGTTATAAAATGTACATTGTTTTAAGTATTTTTGTATTAATTATGCATCTAGTTTCATATATATAAAGGTATTTGATTTTTTTGAAGGGGGTTGGGAAAATGCAAATTTTATCTTCAATATAATTTTCTCAGGTAATCATTCTACCATTTATTTTCATCTTGAAGATTAATGGTGAATTATTAGAAACTGTGGAGTTTAAATATTCGAAAGAGTTAGTATAAGTAATTAACTAAAACGTATATATTTCTTGCAGTTTGTGAAATTACAAATTAGATTAATTACCTATATTCTATCAATTTTAGTATCTTGGATGTATAAATGAAATTTATAAAAAATTAATTTTTTGTTGGAAATTTGAATCCAGAAGAAGAGTAAGAAAGTAATAACATGAAAAAGATTTGGTTAAAAAAAATTCACAAATGAAGTTTTCTTTATGGAAATTAAATTCTTAGTTTTAAATCTTTAACTAGAGATCTAGTATGTATTTGTAAAATTAATGGTAAGTTTCAAAATATTTTGAGAGAACAGTATAATATTTACTAAAGAAAACAAAATTTAATTTCCTGTAGAGTAAGAAAATCCAAGTAAGTTTCTTTTATGGAAGTATTTTACCAATTTTTTGTGTCTTGAATAATATTGAGAGTATGAAAAAAATTGATTTTTGTTGAAGTTTAACATGTTCTGAAAGAGATAGATAAAATTATCAATTTAATAAAATTAATTTCCTATTGGTTTAAAAATTTATGATCTGAAAAACTTTTCTTCTAAAAGATAAATGAATTATTCATATCAAAAACTTTAATCTTATTAAATTATACATTCCCACGTTATAAATTATATTACACCTGAAACAGGCAATTAATTTTTAATGTTTTGAATGATATTCCAAATTTATTTTCTTATTAAAGAAAAAGTCAATTT